>WURV02193492.1:0-12206 GCA_011762755.2 Epimenia babai | reverse complement strand
CCTTGGCGTTGATATGATCTGGGAACCGGCGCGCCAACTCGCCCGACGTCCACATCTGGCCGAGCTGCTTTACCGTAGTATCCACTGGCAATTCTGCGTTTCGCTGCTTCGCGAGCAGTTCTACCCTTTTTTGAGCGTTGCTCCGGCGATTTTGTTCTGCTTGGCGGGCTTTCACATAGCGATGAACGTCCCGTTCTGCCTGCACTTTCTTGGGGATTCTATGGGATGACCATTGGCCCGTAGGCTTCTTTTCTTTGAGTACCCATTGGCCGTCGCTATCTCGGAAGAACGCCGTCCAGCCATTTCCTTTAATTGAATTTCTCGACGCCATGGCTAAGCACCCCCCGTGGCAGTTCGGACCCGCTCACGAGCCAATTGTTCGATCGGGTCTGAATCGTCATCCCCACCGCCGATTTCACTCAAGAGTTTGCCAACAACGGCGTCGGCCTCAGCCACAGGAATCCTTCGCAACTTCCCGGCACCTACTGTGGGCAAGCCCCGCCCACTCGGGATCACTTTGGCCCGCCCTTGACACTGTTGTTCGCCGCGGGGGGCTAGCTCACGGTGGCGGAGCAAGCAGCGAGTGCCATCTTGATCGCGAAAGCCCTGCGGAGGGATGTTAGACTCGGCGGCTATGCGCAGCGATACCCCCATTCCCGCCGGCTACAAGCTCGTCGAGACCGGCACCTTGATGCTCTTTGAGATCCTCAAAACTGAGATCCAGCCAACGCCCGGTGACGAAGACAAGGTCGTTGATATGGAACTCCAGCTCGATGAGGACCTTTTGGAGAGCTGCGCCCTCGGATTCATGTTCGTGATCTGCCTTCAAAGTTTTCACAATGGTCGACCTCGCGGCAGCTCCGGCGCCTGGTTCGAGGATGACGACACTTTCACCGTCGACGACTTTCTTGACAATATTCGATACTGCCAGGGCAATCTGCGCATCTACTTGGATTACGTTCGAGGCCGCTGTCTTAAGACGACTATCACGATTGAGAAGAACGGCAGGTGCCACCTGCATACCCACAATCGAGGGGAAGCCCTCCCAAGGTGGGTGGACCTCCTCCGCGGCAGGAAGTTCTTGGAAGCAGTGGAATAGTCGCTTCCCAAGACTCTTCCTGTCCGCCGCGGGCACGGTCAAATCATCGGCCTGCGGCGTCGTGCGCTTTATTGCCGCAGACGCCTTTTGGGATTGCCGTTTCCATCGGACGCGCCCACCGGTCCTGGCTGGCTTTCGACGAAAGCGCCCCCGGCGCAGGCGGTGGTTGGTCAAGAATCGTCACGATGAGAGGCTGATCGGAAGGCCAAAAACGAATGAGCCTTGAGTTCGGCGAGCCAATGCCGAAAGCCAGCTTCCCGTGATCTTACCCGACCAGAAGAATAATGGGCAAGGGCCCAAGCGGTACCAGGTGTGAAGGGTGCTGCGCTTGGGGCGGTTCGTTCCAAAACCCCGCAGCTGGTGCCATTCGGGCGCATCGGCTGTGGCGATGCTGGCCCGCCTCAGCTTGGATCCGGAAATGTTGGCCTCGGGGAAGAATGGATAAGCAATCCATGGACGACAGTTCTCGCTCGCACGCAGCACTTCGGCTCAAGCAGAGGCTTCGCGACCACAACGTCGTGGTCGGAGGCGACAACCGGTTTCAACGTAAGGCGAGACTCCTCCAGGCATCTGGCTTGAGCCGCAGGCCTGACAGTTTGAGACTTGTGCAGGCTTCCCTGACACCGCGCGCAGTCGGCCGTCGTCTGGTGCGTCAAGAAGGACGCCCCAGTCCGCTTTCGAAACTTCCCGTCGCTTCTCTCGGAAACCCGAGCATAGGCCCGATGGTCAGGCGACGCGCCCTTCTCCGGTGCGGGCCACCCCACGTCGTTACCCCCCAAGGTTTTCGCTTTCTGATGCGCCGGCTTAGAGGAAGTGTGTCGACCCACGATTGGGTCTTCCGCTGGCGTCTCGCGCAAATGGCGAGGACTCAGGCCCCCCCCGAAGTCGGCGATGCGGAAGTGAACGTCCTCCAAGCTTAGGGGCTGATGGATCCAGACGCACTCCTGGCAAAACCCTGCCCAACGGGTGACAAAGGCACGACGGCTGATTAAACTACTCCCTGTCTGGGGAATACTTATGCAAGCCATCGTTTTTAGTCCAACCGAAGCAGCGGCCCTTCTTGAACTTCCAGAGCGTCACGTTCGCAAGCAGATCGAGCATGGGCTGCTCCCGAAAAGGGGGCAAGATGCCCCCCGACTGGACTTTGACTCGCTGGTATATCTCCAGACGCTTCGGCTCATCGGGTTGAATCTTGGTGTTGGCGATCGCGGCAGGCTCATGGAGTCGGTTCGGCGGGGGCTGGCTCAGCCGAAGGTCCCCGATTTCATTGAGCTATCCCGCGTGCTGCGCCTTGATCTAGGAGCGATCGTGGCCGAGGTCAGAGGCAAGGTCCACGAGTTCAACGCGTGGAAGCAGAAACTGGATGTCCGCAAGGACGTCCTTGGCGGTGAACCGGTTTTCCCTGGCACTCGCCTCGCCGTCCGTCGGGTTGGTGGCCTGGCGATGCGTGGTGAACCAGTTGGGGAAATTCTGGAGGATTACTCTCACCTGAACCTGACTGAGCGTGATGTGCAGTTCGCGGCGGTCTATACCCGAGCCTACCCTCTCGTTGGGCGACCCCGTGAGCCACGTAAAGCTGCTACTTGATGAAAATGTGTCTCCGGCCGTTGCCGTTCGTCTTGGCGATGACGGTTTCGATGTCGCCCACATTCGCGACCGAGGCATGAATGGAGCCACCGATCCCGAGGTGATGCAGAAAGCATTCGAGGAAGATCGCATCTTGGTAACCGCCAATGTGCGCGACTTCGACATGCTTGCCCGTGCGGCTCAGCTTCACCCGGGAGTGGTCCTAATCAGCGACGGGGCTTTGCGGCGCTCAGAGCAGGAGCGGGTTGTTCGTGCGGCCATTACAGCAATTGCCGCGGAGCACGACGCCGGCCGAGACATGGTGAATCGCACGTTGACCATCAGTCTTTCGGGAGCAACGCAGTTTGCAACGGTGCCGCCAGGTGAGGCATGACGTAGGACGCGATGAGGGCGGCTCAACCCGCTGGTGGGCCCTTGGTGCGCCCCTGGTGCGCCCCTGGTGCGCCCCTCGATCTGAGATCCATTGGCGCCCCTTGGTGCCGGTCCACGAAGTCGCGAACGTCGCGATTTCAGCACCTTGCAGCACCACGCACCCTGAGCCCCCTACGCCTGCGAACTCTTAATCCATTGGCTGAAGGTTCGAGTCCTTCATGGCCCACCCAGAGCGCAGCATTCAATCTTGAGTGCTGCGCTCTTTTCTTTTTGTCGGCGCCCATTTCATACCAACAAAAAAATGCTGGCCTATCGACCAGCATCGCAAGAGGGCTTCGGTATGCCGCTAACTTGGCGCAGTACGAACCGGGGCCAGCCTTTGCAATCTGGCCGCGGGCTGCCAAGCGCTTCATCATGGTGCGAATGGAATCCACCTTTGCGCTCAGGGTTTCAGCTACCGCGCTAACGTGGAAAGCCTTACCGGGGCTGGCGTTGAGCAAGTCAACGATTTGGGCAGTAATGGTCGTTCCACCTTTTGCCTTAGCTTTCGGGGCCTTTGCGGGGGCTGCAGTTTTGGCTTTTGCCGCGGCAGTGCGGCCGCCGGCCTTTTTGCCCTTACGAGCCTTCTTCGCAGGGGCAGCTTTCGGGGCAGCCTTGGTAGCCGCCTTTGTAGCTGCCTTGGGAGCTGCTTTCGCAGCGCGGGGGGCAGCCTTTGCAGCGCGGGGGGCAGCTTTCGCAGCAGCGCGGGGCGCAGCTTTTGCTTTGCTGCTACCGCTAGCTACCAACGCGGCGAGTTCTGCCCGCTTTGCCTCGAGTTCTGCGGTCAATGCAGCGTGCTTTGCAGCAAGCTCGTTGATACTTACACTTAGTTGAATGACGTGATCTACGTTTTGTCCGGCCATAATTGAGCCTTATCATAAAAGCGGCCTAAACAAATAGAGTTTTGGTACAGTTTAAGCTGTCAAAAGGTCGAATCTGTCCCAAATAGGGCAAACAGCCTGTTCAATGTTGGGTTTGATTGCCTGTTACCAGCTTGCTGCGCCGTTCCGATTTACGGCAATCTGTTCGCGCCTGGGGTTGCCCGCTGGAGGGATGATTCTCCTCCGGGAGCGTTACCTGTTCTTACCTTGGCTGTCTGGGCGCGCCCGACGGGCGACATTCGGGCCGGAGCCGGGCTAGCGTGCGACACCGTTTTTTCACCAGTAGCACGGGGCCCCACCGGTGGTGTGCAGACGAGCCAATCAGCCCGGGGATTGGCTAGAATTCCAGCCGAATGCGAAAGTCTGTTCCCAGGTTTCCTAGGCCCTGACTGGTCACGTCATTGAGGTTGTCATAGTTGCCAAGCACGCTTGTTTGGGGCGTGAGCTTCCATTCAACGTTGGAGCGAATGTCACGATTTTCCGACAGCCCACTGGTAATATTCGCCCGGATACGCTTCGAGATGCGCTTGCCCACCGTTACCGTGGGTTCTGTGCGACCAGTACGGGTTGAATAAGCGGTGCCAAAGCGGAAATCGTCGATGATAGGAATGACCGTTCTCACCGCTTGGTCCGCGCCGGACAGGGCGGAAAGGGCCTCAAGGGCCGCAGTACTACCCAGATTGGAAGCCTGAAGTTGGTCGAGCTCTGCTCGGGTCATGCCGGCGGTCAGAAGTAGGACAATATCCTCTTGGGCCAAGCGGGGTTCACTGGTGAGATCTAGCTTTAGGTTGTCGGCGTCGCCGTACGCATGCATGGCGATGCGCCAGGCCCCTCCGGCAGATCCGCTGCCTGCGCCCGCTGCAGCCCCGCTCGCTGCAGCCCCCCCGGCGCTGGAGGTGTATCGGACGTACTCGGTAGTGGCCCGAATGTTCACTCGCGGCGCGATGCGGGTGGGATCCTGGAAGCGAATGGTTCCCTGTTGGATCTCAAACTCGTTCGCCCGCAGCCGCAGGCGGCCGCCCTTTTCGACCCGCAGCTGGCCGGTCAGGCCGAAGCGCTGATTTGTGCCCGTCAGGTACAGCGCCGACGAGTCCAGGGCCACGGCTGCATCGATAAGGTTATTGCGAAAACGTAGCGGCACCAAGGGACGCACGAAAATCTGGAAGCGCACGCTGTCCTCCTCGGGCTCGTACGCTTGTACCTTCGTCCGCCGGCCCTTCTTGGCCAATGAGTCAAAGTCTACGGTGAAGGTGATTGGGCGGGTGTAGAGGAAGTGCGTAATGCCGATGTCGCCCCGGATAAGCGCAGGCTTGGACTTTGCCGACTGGTCCGATGGCGGGGACCATTCCGCCTCAAGGTTTGCGTTTACCTTCAAGTCCACGCCATCCCGGGCGGCCACGGCCACATTCGTTGCGTTGAGTTTGGCTCGCAACGTCCCCGGGCGCAGACCCTTGAGGGGAAGCCTGACCTGCAACACCACATCCCCACCGCCCGCCTTGCCCCGTGCGCCGTCCACTCGCAGCATGCCCGGCTCAAGTACTGCCGTCAGGGCCACATCGCTCAGACCGATGGGACTGTTCGCTCCCTCAAACTTGGCCTTGCGGAGATTGACCTGACCGGTGGGCAGGGGTCGGCTCAAGGTGCCCCCTAGGTGCAAGTTTGCCTCAAGCTCCCCGCCCACCGAGGCCCCGCCGGGTACTGCCGACGCAAGGCTCGCCAAGGAAAGGGGCGGGACGTGCACGTTGAGATCAAGTTTCTTGTCGCCCCCCAGGTTGCTCACCTTGCCGCCCAGTTCAACGCTACCGCTGAAGCCATCCAAGCTTCGCAGGTCCAAGGTAAGGGGCGTCAGTTCCACTTGCTGTCCCCCAAACCGGGCCACCAGCGGCTTGGGCGCCATCCCAGGCCGACGGTGCAGAGAGAGACCCCGGCCGCCCTTCCTCAGCTGAACCTGGGTAAGCGTAAGCTGCCCGCGCCCGTACGTGGGCGCGTCCAAGGGCAAGCGCGCCAGGCGAAGGCTACCGGAAAGCTTGCCGGTGGGCGGGGCATCGCTTGTTACGATGCTTGGAACCAACTGAGCAAACACGCCCAGATCCAAGGCGTTGAAGCCAATGGTTCCCCGCCCAATCTTGGAACGCTGGCGGGTGACCCGAAAGCCGTTGAGTGCCAACTGGCCTCCAAAGAGTTTTCCGGAGATGACGAACTCGCCGTCGGGCTTGTCCTGTTTGAACTCCGCCAAGTCAAAGGGCGGCGCAATGGGGATGCCACAGGTGGACAGCTTGCCGCTTTGCTTCCGCGGAGCAGGGTTGGGTTCCAGCGTTACATGTAGTTTTGATGGCGGGAGAGAGCGCCGGCCAATGCGAACGGGCGTAATGGAAACGTCCGTATCCACCCGCAGGCGGTCGAGGGTGCCCGACACCTCGCCGTCCGCCCGGACTTCTCCGGAGAGCTGTTTCGCCAGTGGGCCGAGGGCGTCCAGCCGGGACAGGGGCACGCCATTGCCGTGAAAATGAGCTCGGATGCCGCCCCCAGGCTGGATGACGCCGGAACCGAGCAAAAAACCGCTGCCTTTCCGCAAGAGCGCCGAGTGGATCACTGCCTCCACGCCTCGTTCTTGGGCGTCCCTATCAAACCAGCGATAGTCCAAGTCCACTTTGGCGCTGTCATAGGTTTCGCCAAAGAGGTCGAGCTTGCCCAGTTTGGCTTGGGCACGGACGGTGATGAGGCCTGTCTTGCAACGATCAAGGGGGCCCCCGCTGTCGTAGCGTACGCTCGCCCGCACCTGGCCCCGCCCGGCAATGTCCGTAAAACGCGGGTCCTTTTCAAAGCGGAACATGGACAGCACATCCCGCACGCTGCCGTTTGGGGCGTAAACCTCGGCATCAACCAACATGCCTTTGGGCCGCTCGAAGTCCAGGCGTACGGCGGGGACCACGAACCTGGAGCTGCCTTTACGGGCCTTGAGCTTTCGGAACTCGAGAATATTCGGCAAAAAATCCACCTTGCCGCTGACTTCGTCCGCTAGGGGCAAGTCCCCGAGTACATAGTCTTTGCCCCAGAGCTGTCCCTCGATGTGGGGCGGACCCTTTCCGTCGGTGAGCACCGATGCGCGCACATGCATCACGCCCCCCATTGGGACCGTGGCGATGGGCGTTATGTCTCCGAGGTCCACCCGCGTGGGCTTGGCAACCCGGATATCCAACTCATTGTGAAAACCAATCATCACCTTTGGAATATCCAGGTGGGAATGGCCAAAGTCTGTCAGCATTTCCGTTAGCATGATGGCGTTGGGCTCCACGCCAAATTTGCCCGTTACCGTCGCCCGGTTGACATTCACAATACGCGCCCGGGTTGGGTCGTCCCAGCCCCGATCCCAAACCACAAAGTCCTTTGTGGCCACCTTCAGGTCGCCGATCATCGACGGCCCCTTTTTCACCGGGTCGATAATAAACCCGTGGAAGTTGGTGATGGCGCCCTTCGTTAGCTTCCAGTCGATAATGGTATGCTTGGTAACGTCCAAGTCCTTCATCATGTCCGGGAAGTTGATGTTGGTTACGTCAGCCCGCTCTACGTAGACGGGTATCCCCTCCACAAGTGGCTTGACCACTGCCCCTTTGAGGGACACCAGGCCTGCCGACCAGCCCACCAATGCTTGGGGCAGTCGAACCTCGTTGCCTTGGGTCTCTACCTGCCCTTCCAAGGTGCGTGCCAATACGTATTCATTATTGAGAACGATCTGCTTGCCCCACAGCCGGCCCTGCAGGCTGGGAAGCTTCTTTGGATCGGAAAAAGCAAAGTCCACATCCACGCCGAGGGACCCTGTTAGGCCCGGCGCGCCTGGGCCAATCCGCTTGAGGCTCGTAAGGGGCAACTCCGCGCGCACATTTCCGCGCAATGCGGGAATCCCGCCTTTGCGGGGCTTGATGTGGAACCGAAAGAGCTTCAATCCGATATGCTTCGACCAATCAAAGGGACCCACACAGCTTGGTCCGCCGCGGTACTTTGGGTCGTCATCGAGCCGCACTTGGGCTTCGAGCCGCTGCACCATCGTGCCTTCGGGTTCCACGTGCACTTTGCCCTTGAGCAAACATACGCGGTCATCGTCCCAAAGGGCTTTGTTGTCTGCGTGCTGTCGGGATACCACCCCGTCTTCTAGTTGGAACCCGACTCGCAAATCGGGGCCATAGGTGGCGTCCACGTCTACATCTAGGCCACGCACCGTGAGGGTTAGGCCTTGTTCCGGAACTTCAATATGCAGCCGAGCATCGCTGATAGATAGGGATCGAAAGGGCAGTTCCTTGGTGGGCTCGCTAGAGGGTTTCGTTTTGGGCAGGCGGTAGCGCACATTGGCCAGCCCATCCTCACTCACCACCCCGTGAATGCGTGGTTGCACCAACTCGATATCGCCCACCTCCAGTTTCCCCCGCAACCAGGCGAGGGGTCGGGGCTGTACGCGAATTTCCTGGATGGTAATCGCCTGGCCGTGGCCGTTTTTTTCAGGGATGGCCACATCCCGCAGGCTGATGCGGGGGGGCAACGTTTGAAATTCCACCCGAAAGCGCGCGTCGAGGCCCAGCTGGCTCGCCAATACCTGCCGAACTTGGGTGGCCGCCCAGGTTTGAACGGGCTTAAGCCGCAAGAGCAGCCCAATTGTCCACGGCATCAGCCCGATAAAGGCCATCAGCAGGCACCACCCCCGAGCAAACCACCGGGCCCAGTCTCTTCCCCGCTTGGGGCGGCGTTTGCCCACCCTAGCCACCTTACCCGCGCCTTCTCGCCGAAATGAACCCCCAACGCTGCCCCTCCAGCCCGCAAAATGGGCAATGGTACGAAGCGTTTACGGGGGGCGGTGGCAGCATGGCGAAAGGCTGTTATGGCCGCTTGGCCGCGAGCTTTCAACGCTTGCGGGCCTTCCCGGTTGCTGGGCTTCTAGATTTCTTCTGACCGATGCTCCGTGGCGGGCTCCGCCGCGACGCCATCTCCCTCACGAACACCCCCCGCTAGCGCGAGTAACGAAGGCTTTTGCATTTTTTCCGAGAGGTATTACGGTCCACCGCCCTTCTCTCGTTTTTCGAAGACCCCTTCGTAGCCGCTACGTCACCATGGGTCCTTGGCGAGGGATCCTTCCCAGCAATTTCGACTCTTTGCGGTAGCCTTATGAGTGATTCCCCCCCAAAGCCACCTGAAGCAAATGTGGAGCGCGCCATCATCGCCCTGGAGCGGGCGGTCATCGCGGCAACCACCGGTGAAGTCTCCGGGGATGTAGTGGTCGCCCAGCCGGGGGACTTTCTGGCGCTAAAAAAAGGCGATCGGGCCCGGGTGCGAGAGTGCCTTGATCAGGTATTGATGGCTCGGCACCCAGGCGAAGGCTTGGATGCGCTGCTTGCCTCCGGGGCTCTGGGAAGCTTGCTGCCTGATGTGGAAAAAATGGTGGGCTTTGGCGACGGCGAATGGCGTCACAAAGACGTGTGGAAGCATACGAAGCAAGTGGTGTGGCAATCGGTACCGCGGCTCGAGGTTCGCTGGGGCGCGTTGCTACACGATATTGGCAAAGTGAAGACCCGGACCATCTCCCCAAATGGCGAGGTACACTTTTTCGGACATGCCGAAGTGGGCGCCCGCATGTTTGATCGGCTTGAGCGGCGGATGGGTCTTTTCCAAGGGGATAAGTCCCTGAAGAAGGCGGTGCGCTTCTTGATTCTGCACCACCTGCGGCCCGCCGGATATGATCGCAAGTGGACCGATAGCGCCGTTCGTCGGTTCGGGCGGGAGATGGAAGCCCACCTGGATGACCTTTTGTGTTTGGCGCGGGCGGACATTACCACCAAGCGGCCAGCCAAGAAGCGTCGCGGGCTGAGGAACATCAGTGAACTGCATAGCCGCTTGCGCAAACTCCAGGAAATCGACGCGCGGGTTCCGCCGCTGCCGAAGGGCCTCGGTACGGGGATTATGGATCGCTTCTCGGTGCCCCCTTCCAAGCTGCTCGGGGATATCAAGCGCGCGCTGGAGGCTGAGGTAGAAGCTGGGCGCCTCGAAGCTGGCAGGGAAACTGGCTATTACGTCGAGTTTATTGAGAAGCAGCCTGAACTATTTGGATTGCCAAAATGAGCGAACACTCCCGCGTTCCCGCCAACCTGCGCCTAGGCGATGGCCTGCCCGAGGATCTGCCACAGTTTTCCGTGGAAGATGACCAAGCGCTCTCCGCACTGTTCGCTGCGGAAGAAGCCCACTTTTGGCATCGCAGCCGCAATGATCTCATCGTGGAGCGCCTGCGCCAGCACGGCATTGGTGCGGGCGATGCCATGTTGGAGCTCGGTTGCGGGGCCGGCTGCGTTACCCGCGCGCTTTGCCGGGCCCACTTGCGCATGACAGCCGTGGAGGGGCACCGCAAATTGGCGGTCAAGGCCGCCCGGCGGGCGCCTGAAGCCACGGTCTGGGTGCACGATCTCTCCAAAACCCCGCTGCCGGACAGCGAGGGGCGCTTCGATGCGGTGGGGCTCTTCGATGTGATTGAGCACTTGCCCGAGCCTCGCGCTGCACTGGAAGGTGCAGCCCACTATCTAAAGCCCGGGGGCTTGCTCGTGGGAACCGTTCCCGCACTCATGAGCCTATGGAGCCAGGTGGATGTGCAGGCGGGCCATTTCTTGCGCTACGAGGCCGCCGAGCTGCGACAGCTTTGCGCTACGCTTGCGGGCTTTGAGCTTGTGGAGGTTGTTCCCTTCAACTCCCACTTGGTACCCATGATGTGGTTGCAGCGAAAGCTGGTGGTACGGGAAAGCGTGGGGCAGACCAGCGAAGAAAACTATCGCGTGCCGCCCCACCTGGTGAATGAAAGCCTGTACCAGCTGGGGAGAGTGGAGTCCGCGCTGCAGACGGCCATGGGCCGGTGGCCCCTTCCTGGCGCCAGTCTCCTCTTCGTGGCGAAGCGCTCCGCCTAGTGCAACTGCCCAGCGCCAGTGCAACTGCCCAACGCTAGTGCCACACGGACACTCCGAAGTAGTTCAGGATGCTGATTCGGCCTCCGGAAACTCGCTCCGCGCCCTGGCTCGGGGCGATGATGCCCGTTTGTTCCGCGAGGGCTTCCAGTACCCGGTCGGCCCCTCTAAACTGAATTCCAGCGCCTCCGCCACCGATGCGCAGGGGCGCCCCTTGCTTTAGGTCGAGTACCCATGCCCGCCGCCGTTCGGGGCAGGGGCTGGAGAGATCGAACACGAAGAAGTCGCCTGCGAAGGCTCGCTGGCTTGTGCGGTAAAGCCAAAACTGAGAGCGCACCGCGAGCAACTGACGAGCAAAAAGCCCCTCGTCGTTCCGAAATGCGAAGCGGCTGACAATCCGGGCGAGATGGGCGCTATTGGGGTGCAAGAGTGCCACAACGGATTGGCGAATGCTGCTGCGCCGTTGCAGCCGGTGAGGGTGAAGTCGCAAGTAGGCAGGATAAGAACGCCTCATAGATGATATCCGGCATGGCCTGGCCCTACGCAGGACAAACGGGTATCCGCTCGTCCGCTACGTGGGCGAGATCTTCAGCTTCGGGCCCTTGGGAACCACTCCCCAGTACGTCGGGGAGTTGGGGATCCCAGGACCGGCTCTGCCTGCGAAGGGCGCGCTTGGCGCGTACCCGATTGCCTTCGGAGCTTGGGCCCTTGCCTGCGTGCGTCATGGGGTAGCGGGACGCAGCTAGCTAAAATTCCACGCGTTCCGAGCAGCCCGCGGCGTCGGTTAAGTGGATAGGTCGCTGAGCAGCCCTAAGGCGATATTCGCAGTTTCGTTCGATGAGTGGGGGGCGCGAAGGCGTTAGCCGAAAGGGCGTTGCCATGTTGCTACCCCCATGCTTCTGTCCAGCCAAACCGCACGCTGGCGGCCGCTAGCTTGCCAATCTGGCTAGCAATGGGGAAAACGAAAGACGCGAAAATCAATCATAATACCGAAAGTAAGGCAGGTTTTCCGGCCCTGTCAAACGCAAAAGAGCGTCGAGGGCGCGCTGGTAGCTTTCGCGTAACCGTTCAGTCCCCCTAAGAATCAAATGATATCGATCACTTAAGAAATAGCGGATCGACAAAAAAATCAAACTGTGCTCTATCTGACGGGGTGGAGGCGAAGGATCGCATAGCGGCGCTAGAGGCCGAGCTGGAAAGGCGCGACAAGCGGATCGCAGAGCTTGAGAAGCAGGTTTGCCGGCTTGAGGAGCTGCAGGGTCAGAACTCAGGCAACTCGAATCGTCCACCTTCGAG
>WURV02193470.1:0-12206 GCA_011762755.2 Epimenia babai | reverse complement strand
TTATATAGTTACAGGTTCTCAGTGATGCTGTCACAAAGTACAATGTTATTATTGTTTGTATGTATTATATAGTTACAAGTTCCCGTGACAAACCCGAGTATAGGAAATCACCTTTTTCCATTCATGTCACTGGATCCGAACGTCAAGACAGGCATCATATATCGCACACTCCACAAAGTCTATGATAGTTATTTACAATTGAATGACGACATAGTGGGGAGGTAAGCGACCAGGAGACTATCCATAGAGCATCTGAAGCTCAGCCACGTCAGAAGGAAGGAGCCCTAACAGAACCATCCTCCTACGGCTACCCAGACCCCACGGGTAGAGGGCTGCGCAAAAAACACCACCCGTAGTAAGTATTTGGGCATGAGTGGGAATTGAACGAGGGTCTCCAGGATTCAAAGTCAAATCCTCTAACCACTAAGCCAACTGCCCCCTTCCAGTCTCTACAAATATGCATTACTAAATCCTTAACTAGATTTGACATCATAAATTCTTTAACATTCATACATTTGTGTAAGTCCTTTCACATTATTACTTTTACAGAACTCTTTCATAATACCTGCTTGATCTATCTATGGAATGACACCTTAGAGAATTATAATCATTGTTTCAAATTGAAAAATTAATTTGGATATGGTAAAACTCATACTCGTATGGTGGCAAGCATAATTCAAAACTGCGATAGTCAAACAGTAACAGAACTGGCAGTAGGTCAAACTACTTAAAACAGAATAGAGAATCTAATCACAATGTAGCAAGAGGACAAGATGTAAGGGTAAGATCTAAAAGTTCTAAAGATCTAATTCTGTAGAGCAAAAGTGCTAGAAACTTCTGGTGTAGTGATACGAACCATTTTTACCGGCAGTGGTTGCATGAACGATTAATGCATCGACAGAACCACCACGAATTGTGTGGTCTTCTTCAGATTGCTGATAAATGCAATCAATTACGATGATGTGCTTTCTTGATGTAAAAACATAATGAGTTTCATGTACTTTGGTATAAAATATTACAGGCGTAGACAGAGTTTTACAAAAATGCTGCATACAGACAAACATTAAGAGACCGGTAGAAGTATACACACAGAACAAACATTGGCACATATTGGTAGAAATAAAGATTAGTAGAAATACACACAGAACAAACATGCATAGAAACTGTTCGAAATACACAGGTGACAAACATAAATCAGTTAAAGAACATACAAGACAAACATTGACAGTGATCTGTACAAACACACAAGACAAAAATTGACAGTGATCTGTATAAACACATGAGACAAACATTGACATTGATCTGTATAAAGACACAAGACAAACATTGGCAGTGATCTGTATAAACACACAAGACAAACATTGACAGTGATCTGTATAAACACACAAACAAACATTGACAGTGATCTGTATAAACACATGAGAGATAAACATTGACGGTGATCTGTATAAACACACGAGACAAACATTGACAGTGTTCTGTATAAACACACGAGACAAACATTGACAGTGATCTGTACAAACACACGAGACAAACATTGACAGTGATCTGTATAAATACACAAGACAAACATTGACAGTGATCTGTATGAACAACAAAATAAACATTAACAGTGATCTGTATAAACACATGAGACAAACATTGACCGTGATCTGTATAAATACACAAGACAAACATTGACCGTGATCTGTATAAATACACGAGACAAACATTGACAGTGATCTGTATAAATACACAAGACAAACATTGACAGTGATCTGTATAAATACACAAGACAAACATTGACAGTGATCTGTATAAATACACAAGATAAACATTGACAGTGATCTGTATAAATACACAAGACGAACATTGACAGTGATCTGTATAAACACATGAGAGATAAACATTGACAGTGATCTGTATAAACACACAAGGCAAACATTGACAGTGTTCTGTATAAACACACGAGACAAAAATTGCCAGTTATCTGTATAAACACATAAGATAAACATTAACAGTGATCAGTATAAACACCTGAGATTGCACCCGATGAAGTATACTGCTATACGAAAGCTTGTGCTAATCATAATATTAGTTAGCCTTTAGTCAATAAGGTGTTTCCTTCATTTTTCGTTTAAGACAAACAATGACAGTGATTGGTACAAACACACTCTAGACAAACACTGACAGTTATTGTAGAAATACACATAGAAGAAACATCGACAAAATTTGATAAAACACATACGGGGACAAGCATTGGCAGCGATTGGTTGGAACAAATATGAAAAAAGAGGGACAGAAATAATGAAAAGATGAGGTAACAACAACTTAAGAGACTAACTTTGATATTTATTGCACAAGCTTTCGATTATGAACAATTTTTCAAGTGATAAACAGAGTCAAGTGATAACACAACACAGACAGACTAGTAAATGCAACTTAAAGCAATTATAGTAGAGTAGTGGTACATGATTGACAGGGTGAGCACAGGTGACAGAACAATGTCGAGGTAAACTGTGTATAAAATGACAAACAAGATTAAATAATATAATAATGGCAGGTGGTAGCCATAAAAACCTTTTTAGTGATGATGAGCTGGTCAGACACATCAACATCATCAAGAACATTGATCTCAGCGAAATCTGAGTCTGTGTCCTTGTGTGATGCGAGAGATGTGCATTCCGTGCGGGAATCATCCAGAGTGATAGGTGCTGAAGCTCTCTTTAAGGTCCCGTTGCTGGGAGCAAGAATCAGGGAAAGAGACTCACTTACAATGTACAACTCACGCATGTGAATGAGTAGGAATATAAACACACAGGAGCAATAACACATTGATGGCATAGCGGAAAAGTGCATATCACGAGTTATCAAAGGTAATAAATATTAATCACAAGTTATCAAAGGTAAGAAAATTCTTCAAGTAAATATAACTTGGCAAAGAAAACTTTGAGAAAAAAGTGTAACAAACTTGATAGAAACAAAATTGGTAGAGATGAACTTGGTAGAGAAATTTTACACAGTAGGAAAAAGCTTGGAAGGCAAAAACAAGCTTAATGGGGTAACTAATCTTCAGAGAGATTTGGAGAATACTTACATCGTGTATACAAGCTAAATGGTCGAGAAAAAATTCAAGGTATAGAGAAATAAACTTTGTCTGAAACACTCAAAACTCTAAACATAAAAATAAACTTTGTAGAGAGGAATGTGGAAAGACATATGAATTCGAAAGACATAATTTAGCTTAGTAGACCCAAGTTTATAAGTGAAGAGAAACTGACTTGAAATCTCATGCGGCGCAGAAGAATGGCATGTAGAAGAAAGGCACGGAGAAGAAAAGCACATAGATGAATGGTACGTAGAAGAAAGGCACGTAGAAGAAAGGCACGTAGAAGAAAGGCACGGAGAAGAAAGGCACAGAGAAGAATGGCTCGTAGAAGAATGGCACGTAGAAGAAAGGCACGGAGAAGAAAGGCACATAGATGAATGGTACGTAGAAGAAAGGTACGTAGAAGAAAGGAACGGAGAAGAAAGGCACGGAGAAGAATGGCTCGTAGAAGAATGGCTCATAGAAGAATGGCACGTAGAAGAATGGCACGTAGAAGAATGGCACGTAGAAGAATGGCATGTAGAAGAATGGCACGTAGAAGATTGACATGTAGAAGAATGACATGTAGAAGATTGACATGTAGAAGAATGACATGTAGAAGATTGACATGTAGAAGAATGACATGTAGAAGATCGACATGTAGAAGAATGACATGTAGAAGATTGACATGTAGAAGAATGACATGTAGAAGATTGACAAGTAGAAGCAAACTACCTACTATAGCGGGAAAACACGATGAAAAAAACTTCCTTATCAAGAAACAATGAATTTGGCAGAATGACACTTACTTTGTATATTCGATGCTGATAGGTGTCTCGATCAAACTGCTGGCTTTTTCTCTCGAATCGTAGCAGATGGGCAGTTCAGTAAGACCACTGTTAGATCCACTGCTCTCCGACTGTGTGTCCTGTCCAATGCTCAGAATATATCATAGGCTTGTACTCATGGAACCCCACCCCACCTAAACTACTATGAAAAAAACTCCCAACTAGTAAATGAGAATATAGAGAGGTTATACTCACTATGAAGCAAGAAAATGGGAATGTTAGAATTTGTCTTATTTTATTGAGAAATTATCTGACTAAATAACTGACCTTGAGCTGTCTCCATGGAGATGGTGGACCTTCAGTAGAGCCACTTGATGAGCTATAGACATCTGAACCAGTGGAGGAGAGATCCGACATGATGCTGACCGTGTTGGAGCGAGGATGGAACAATTCGATGTGATGTTGATGCCATTGTAATCCATAGACATTGAGTGAATGACGAGAGAATATTTCTTGTGCTGAGGGCTGAGTATATGACCCAATCGTCTTCATGTATTCTTGAACTGGATGAGTAAAGGATAGCTTGTGTAAAGGGTTTGGTTTGCCTGTATCGTAGGCGTAAAAAACACTCATATATCCCAGTTTGCAATGTAATTTGAAATTCCAGAAACCAAAAATACGAACATTCACAGAAAGTACCTCCCATTGGTAGGATGATGACGAGCGGGATGAACATAAATGAAACCTACCCAAGGACAATATCAAATCCTTGCCCCAAGCAGTTCTTGAGAAAATTTTAAAATAGCAATACAAATATCGGTATAAAGTATCTCCCTTAGCTTGGATGATGATACTCTGAACAAGAGAATCTGAATAAGACCAGCCCAAGGAAAATATCTGCCAAATGGCAAAGCTCTGTGGCAAGTATTTTTGAGACGTTTTAAGAAAATTTTAACATTAAGATGTATGGTTTGATCATAAAAGCTCACCAAGCATAAGCTGCTGGGTGGTAATTATTAAAACCATACAAGAGGCCAAAGTGGCCTCAAGGCGCTCACCTGACTATTGGAAAATGATAAGAATAAACTTAAAGTTAACTTAACATACAAACATCACCATAAGTTACTTCCCCTTGGTCCATTGATGATATGCTTTACAAATCTAATAGACACCAACCCAACAATGATATCTTTCAAATTGCAGAGGTCTGCTACAAGCGGTTCATGAGAAGATTTTAACAAATAGATAATAATCTTATAAAAATCTAGAAGAGAGCAGCCTAGAACATCTAGCAAAAGGCAAAGCGCTACGATAAATGGTTCTTGGGAAGATTTTTAAAGAAGATGTCAGCGTCAGAGGGATGGACGAAGTCCAAGCAGAAAATTTAACCGAGTATAAGCTCTGGTGAGATAAAAACAAACATAAAGCAAAAAGAAAAACTAAAACAAGACTATGGCCCTAGGAGGCCCCCAGACACTTGGATATTGAAATAAACGGCCAATCAGGCTTCAAAGCACTCATATAGATATAAATAAGCCAATGAGGCCTCCAAACACTTGGATATTGAAACAGGACCCCAAACAGGATTCAAAAAACTCATTCGGACATTAAAACACGAGGCCAAGTAAGCCTCAAAACATTCATTCAGATATTAAAACAAGAGGCCAAGTATGCCTCAAAACATTCATTCAGATATTAAAACAAGAGGCCAAGTAAGCCTCAAAACATTCATTCAGATATTAAAACAAGAGGCCAAGTAAGCCTCAAAACATTCATTCAGATATTAAAACACGAGGCCAAGTAAGCCTCAAAACATTCATTCAGATATTAAAACAAGAGGCCAAGTAAGCCTCAAAACATTTATTCAGATATTAAAACAAGAGGCCAAGTAAGCCTCAAAACATTCATTCAGATATTACAACAAGAGGCCAAGTAAGCCTCAAAACATTCATTCAGATATTAAACAGGAGGCCAAAATGGCCTAAACCACTTCAGGAACATTAAAAACATTTAGAAAATTCAACATTGATGAGAAAATGAAAAGATTTATGAGTAAAATTACAAACTATGGGGCAGTTAGCGTAGTGACTTTGAATCCAGAGGTCTCTGGTTCAATTCCTCCTCTACCCAGTGTGGCATTTTTCGGGTTGTAGGGTTGTGTTAAGGCTTTTTCCCACTGACATGCTGTGCATCAGATCTTTGATGTATGATTTAGCCGAGTGTGCGACAGATGTAACTTGTATGTAGACGTTTGGAACGAGTGTCGTGGAAAATGTCAATAGTCTGCCAAAACTCGGTGGCGTTTCACATTATGGGTTTTTCCCCCAACCCTTACATGTGAAAGTAATCAAATAGTTGTGTCAACCACATTAAATGGGTAGTTTTGTATAGGGCCAAGGATGGCCCACACTACAATCTCCTTGGTAATAAGCCTTTAGATACATTCATTTTATTTATTTATTTATTTATTTATAGGCGGACTACTGAAGTAATCGTGTTGGCCAATTTCATTTATGACCCTTTACAAAGCTAGCCCATGTGGTTAACACGATAATTTGATTAGCCTCACTTATATAGGGGTGGGGGAAAAACATCTAGTGTGAAAAACCCACCGAGTCTCGGCAGACAATTGACCTTTTTCCATTCACACCACCGGTTCCATATGTCTACATACGAGTTACATATGACGCACACTCCGCTAAGTCTATGGAAGGTTAATGGTTATTTACAATAAGATGATGACATAGCGGAGAGGTAAGCGACATAGAGAACACATATAGAGCATCTGAAGCACAGCAAACGTCAGAGGGGAAAAAGCCCTAACAGAACCACACTGCAAGGGCTACCCAGACCGCCAGGGGCAATGGGGCTCAAGGCATTTTCAGCCCGAATAACGCCACAGTGAGTGTACTGGTTAGAGCGGGATTGGAACCAAGGACCCCTGGATTCAAAGTCAAATGCTCTAACCACCTACAGATACATACAACATAAAAAACATCGGGAGAAATTACCTCTCCTCAGTCCACTGATGAATCAGATGACAAATCTAAAAGAGACTAATGAAAGGAAAATATCAGCCAAATTGAAGATCTTTAAACAAGCGGTTCTTGAGAAGACTTAAGTAAAGATACATTCTAAACATTCAAAACAAATCTAAATGAGACCAAGACTAAGAGAATATTAGCCAAATGGCAAAGCTCTATGATAAGTGGTTTTTGAGAGGATATTACTAAAGAAACATGGGAAGGACGGATGAAGAACGAAGTCAGATTAAAAAGCTCAGCGAGCATGAGCTTAGGTAAGTTGATGAATGGTAGATGTGTCATATAATGAACTAACAACAGTGATGATGAATAATAAAGTTGGTACTGTACCACGTTGGTATTACTGCAGACATGGATAATGTAATGACAGTAATGCATCATAGAGTCATAGAGTACTAGAGTCTATAAAATACCACAGGATTGCTACAGCCACAGTGCCACAGTACCACAGGTAAGTCAGCATGTGAGGGTATTATGTCGCAGGCGAATGCGAGAGCTTCTTGTGGGTAAGTGATATAGTGTGATAATTAAGATGATTATATGTGAGGGTAAGTTATATTGAGTGATAATTAAGATGATTATATGTGAAGGTAAGTGATATAGAGTGATAATTAAGATGATTATATGTGAGGGTAAGTGATATAGAGTGATAATTAAGATGATTATATGTGAAAGTAAGTGATATAGCGTGATAATTAAGATGATAATATGTGAAGGTAAGTGATAGAGTGATAATTAAGATGATTATATGTGATATGTGAGGGTAAGTGATATAGAGTGATAATTAAGATGATTATATGTGAGGGTAAGTGATATAGAGTGAAAATTAAGATGATTATATGTGTGGGCAAGTGATATAGAGTGATAATTAAGATGATTATATGTGAGGGTAAGTGATATAGAGTGATAATTAAGATGATTTTATGTGACTGGATACAGCTGTGAGTCAATTGTAGATGGCTCCGTTTATAGCTTGGGTAATGTTCAATTCACGTCACATGAAATTGGGTAAGATATTGCATAAAGGGATAGAGGTGTGGGTCTAGTGTATGTGGCTGTGTTGATAGCTTGAGTACCTTTCAACTGACCTTGCTTCAAATCTGGTCACATCTTACATGGGTGATATAGGGTGGTCTTGTGTCTGTGGCTATTTTATGGCTTGGGTTAAGTTCCAACTCACTTCGATTTATATCGTTATATAATGAAATGAAAACTTTACACTTTACATGAAACAATAGCCTAATGGTCTATGACTATTGTAATTACTTAAATAATATAAAATTTACACTCAACAGGATACAGGTAATACACATCAATGTTAGATACAATTATGTACATTTACAGTGAGCATGAAATGGGTGACAATGTTGAATAATACAGTGTAAATTAGAACAAATATCGAAAAAAAGGAAATCATATGTAGGTGAAGTCGCCATAAATATGAAAAATTAGTGAAAAACAGAAACAGGCAATCTCACTTTAAAAGTTTTGATTCACGGTTAATTAATAAAGTACTGTTGAACTATTTAGTGAAAGCAATGCTAAATAAGTACGTTTTGAGATTCCCTTTAAATTGGCTGACAGTTGTAGATTGTCGAATGAAGGGTGGGAGTGCATTGAAGAGGCGGGGTGCAGCAGCATAGAAAGCACGATCACCAAAATTAGCACGTTTTGTATGAGGGACTGCAAGTGTGAGGGAAAAAGATGAGCGGGTTGAACGCACAGACGTGTTGAGCCATGCCATGGATACATGTGTAAGTGAGAAGAAGGATTTTGAAGGTTATACGGGATGAGACAGGTAGTCAGTGGAGTGAGCGGAGAACTGGAGTGATAGGGGAGCGGCGGGAGGTGTGAGAGATAACTCGAGCAGCGCTGTTCTGTAATTTTTGGAGTTGAGAGAGTTCAGTTGAAGGCAGATTTACATAGAATGAATTACAGTTGTTGATTTTGCTGGTGATAAAAGCATGTACTAACGTTTCACACAGTTCAGGTTTCAAGTACAGAGAGATGGATCGAATGTTGCGTAAATACGTATATCCAGACTGGAGAATTTTGGATATCTGTTCGTGTAGGTTCATATGAGTGTCAAATATTATAGCGAGGTTTAAACGTGGTCAGAGGGTTTGATGATTGAGCCTTTAATGGTGATGGAGATGTCTGGTGGAGATGTAGTACAAAATGGTGAAGAAATGAGCATAAGTTTAGTTTTCGTTTTATTAACTTTTAATTTAGTAACAGTCATCCAGTTAAAAATTTCACCAAGGCATAGAGTTAGTTTTCTTAGTGAGGTTTCAAACAATTTGGGATCCTTTCTGTTGACAGGTAGCCAGGGTTGGGTATCGTCAGTTTAGAACATGTAGTCGATTATGTATTTATCAATGATGTTGCCAAGTGGGGTAGTGTACATGATATAGAGTATAGGACCAAGTACATCTTGCATAGGGTGATAAAGTGTGGGTCTTGGGTCTGTGACTATTTTATGGCTTGGGTTAGGTTTCAATTCACCTTAATTTATATTGGGTCACATCTTACAGAGGGTGATGAAGTGTGGGTCTTGTGTCTGTGACTGTTTTATGGTTTGGATTAGGTTTCAACTCACCTCGATTTATATTGGGTCACATCTTGCGTGGGGTGATATAGCGTGCGTGTGTATGATGCATAAGGGCTGTGTTAATAGCATGAGTAAGGGTCAACTCACCATGCATGAAATTGGGAAGGATGAGTGGAAGATGTTGGATAGTTAGATCCAAACCACAGATTGGCCAAGACTCTACAGAGAGGGAAATAAAAATCTCCTACACAATGAATGGTCATCAGAGAGGGAGTTTTTGACTGGATGATGAAGGACAAAAGACAATGTTCCTAAGAAATAATAATACCTGCCGAATTAACGGAAAAAATTTAGTGTAAGATTGATGGGGTAGCTATTGTGATTCAATAAATAACTGGAGAGAAATGAAGAGAATAAGCCCTGCCTCTGGAGGGTGCTACCCTTCTGTGACCATACTGATATACACAGTCTGCACACCATCCCAGCGATATACATAGATATACCCATGGAAAAAGTTTAGCCCCCACCCTATACATTTTTTCACAGGGTATATAAATCTACAGTATACGCATAAGTCATTACCAGGCATACTTTAAGGCCACAAATTCTAAAGCCTATGTAACATGTAAGCTCACAACAGTACCATGACTGGACATGATAAATGTCGTCAAAATGTCAGTTTGCATTCTCCCAAATCAATTTTGCTCTATGCATACAAAATTCACCATCAAACATCATCATGTTGCACCACATTCGCGTCTGCAGACCTTCTTGACACACTGGGCAACATGGATGGACTAGTATTTCACTCACACATATTACAATAAACTGTGTGATAATAGACATCGTTATTGAGATGAAAAAGTGACTCATAACTTCCATTCAACAGCTATAGCATCATGGGAAACAATTGCCGAATACTGGTTAATGTTATGAAAACTAAAGTGATAATTATATAGATGTGTAACATGTATGACTCTTCAACAACAAATTCAACATTACAGTTACAGTCAGTATGAGCCATCAAATAGTTGCAGGGAAGATGAGAATTGGCAAATGACACTGCTGTGATATACTTTGTTTTAAATGTCATTATGACAGACCTGTCAACACGTGGCAGTCAGGTATATATTCAATTCGCACATTAACCAATCTGCATCCTCAGAAATTTTCAAGTTCCATGATTTCTATTCAACCATGTATTTATCAACGTGAAATATAATCTTGGTGTAAACTTGGTGTAAACGCTGAGCACAATGAAATGCAAGCAGAAACTAGCGCAAGAAATATCGCAGTGCAAACGGCCTATTAGATACAGTAACACAAATATAATCAGCATATGTCGGTAAGTCATTGATAGAGGGTATTTGTTACAATGTACTGCATAAATTTTTATGACAAATGGAATACTCACTGTGTCTGGTTTTTGGAGGCAGAGGTGGAGGGTTTATGGTCAGGCTGTCGACGCTTGTATGCGATCCGCTAGAAAATGTCTCGGACGATGAATATGACTGCTGGTGCACAAGAGATGTGTTTCCCATTGCGGCCTTGTATGAAATGTGGCCCTGAACGACCTCGTTCGATTCTCCTGAGAATGGTTGCATGAAGGGTTCGCTCGGTAGATTATCGTAGGCTGAGAGCAGACGAGGTCGTTGTTTATCAGGAAGAAGAGGTTTCTGTTCAGTGTTTAAGGAGAGTGATAGTTTGTTCATGCGGGTCATCAACTGATTGAGACGCGTTGTTGGTGACATCATTGTGTCGTATATGGATTGCTTGGGAAAATTGGACATCATGATCGGAGAAATTCCATCATTTTGAGGGGATTTTCCACTGATTGGAGGAGATTCACTACCAAAGTGTGGAGAATTTCTGCTGATAGGAATAATCCTGTGGTTTACCACATCTATGTCATCGTGCGATGTATTGAGACCAGAGCTAATGCTGCTGCATGCTGATTGGTTCAATGGTGAACAATTGAGTGGTGACTGGCTGAGAGATATCCCATGATTTTGGGGCAACGGCGAGATATCAAAAGGATCAGAGAGCATACTTTCGGCACTATGACAATCAATGGGAGATATGACGGGCGTGGCGTGAGCTTGATGCTGTTGATTGATCACGGTTGGTAGGCTCACTCTGTCACTACTGCAGTGGTGTATCTTGATGGGAGTAAGATTCTCATATTCTGACACAAGAGAATTACGACTTTTCCGAGGAAGTGGCGGTGGCATATCTTCGTTATTAAGAATTCCTTCAAATGATGCACTTTTTGACACTTTGCTGCAAAATCAAGGAAACTATGAAACCATGACACCTACTACAATCACAGATAAATCATATGAAAAAGTACAGAGATTTATACTGTACAAAAAATCCCTCGCTTTCACCTCCAAATGACTGATCTAGTGTTTCCAATCGAACCATTAAAGCAGAGTTCCTGCTGTGTATCGAGGTCTGAAACACTTTTACCATACATCAAGATTTACTGTCGAGATAATCGTGCAGTGTCAAAAATATACTGCAACTTACACTTAACAATACAGTACTTAATTCAGTGAAAAGTTTGAAATCTCTAAATGACGCAAACATTTGGAAATATTATTTACGATACCTTGTCATTTAACTTGAAATCAACCGACCTTAGGTATGAGACATTTAACGTCATGCTACATCACTGTTGGTATGAGACATTTAACGTCATGCTACATCACTGTTGGTATGAGACATTTAACGTCATGCTACATCACTGTTGGTAT
>WURV02193459.1:0-12210 GCA_011762755.2 Epimenia babai | reverse complement strand
CTGGGGGGGCTGACCGGGGCGGTGGGGGGGCCTAGCGTGCCGGAGTTCTCCCCGCGTGCCCCTCCCATGCCTTCTGCACCGCAGGCTCCAAAAAAACTGCTCGATGCTGTCAGATCGTTGCGGGCCCTCCCTTTTGACCTTTCGGAACCCTGCCCGAAGGACAGATTCGATGACGACGGTACTGCTCATGCCTCGAAACGCCGCCGATGACCGCCCTGATTACGGGGATGGCGAGAAATTCCGGAAGGATCGCGAACCCGACGTCGAAGCGCCGGAGCCCTTTCCGGAGCCCACCAGGGCACCCGAGCCGGAGGCGGGGACTCGGTCCGAGGAGATCGAGCCGGATCCGATCTGCAACCGGGACTTCTTCGAGTGGGGCTACGAGGAGCTGCGGCGAATGGCTCGGGTCCTGATGAGGGGGCAAGGTCCCGAGCACAGCAAGCAGCCGACCGAGCTGGTCCACGACATCTTCGACAAGCTTTGCCGGACAGGGTGCAAAGTGGCCAATGACCGGGAGCACTTCCTGCGGATGGCAGCCAAGGCCATGCGTTGGATCCTGGTCGACCATGCTCGCAAGAACAAAGTGCAGAAGAGGGACGCCAAGAGGGAGAATCTCGACCTGGACGACTTCGTCGCGCGGTACGAGAAGAGATCGATGCCGATGGAGGATCTGGACCTGGCCTTGCGAGCCCTCGCGGCCAGATCCCAGGCCGCAGCGTTGGTCGTCGAACTCCACTTCTTCTTGGGCGTGCCCTTCGCCGAGATCGGTGGGATGTTGAAGCCGGTGAAGGCGGACCGGACGGTCTACCGCTACTGGCGTTTCGCACGGGCCTGGCTCTGGCGCAATTACAAGCCATGAGCCAGGACCGCTGGGAGCACATCCAGAGGGTCTTCGACGAAGCCTGCGACCTGTCCGAGGAGGAGCTGGATTCCTGCTTGGCAAAGGCCTGTGCCGGAGATCCGGTCCTCCGACAAGAGGTCGAGGATCTGCTGGCTGCGGATGCCAGGGATTCGGGCTTTATGCAAGCCGACTTCGATCCCCTGTCGGATCTCGGGGAGGCTGTCGATCTGAAGCAGCGGGACCTCGGCGGATTCCGACTCGTGGAGGAAATCGGGAGGGGGGGGATGGGAGCCGTCGTCTTCCGGGCCCGTCAGCGAGGACTGGATCGGGACGTTGCCATCAAGGTCCTCGTCGAGAACTTCACGACCGCCAAGGAGGACATCGAGCGCTTCCACCGGGAGGCGCGCAACGCCGCCCGGCTGCGTTACCCCCACATCGCCCAGGTCCTGACAGAGGGGATCGAGGGCGAGGTGCACTGGTTCGCCATGGAACTCGTGCCCGGCCTGGACCTTGCCAAGGAGCTCTCGATCCAGCGGCGAGGGCAGCGCCCCAACGAAGATCCTCCGCTGCTGAGAAACCACGGGTCCCCTGGATCCACGCCCAGGTCGCCGAATTGATCCGCCAGGCGGCCGAGGCCGTGCATGCGGCGCAAGAATTCGGCATCGTCCATCGTGACCTCAAGCCGGCCAATCTCCTGCTCCAGTCGGACGGTGCGCTCAGGGTCGTCGATTTCGGGCTCTCACGTGATGAGCGACTCGGCTCACTGACGGCCTCGACCGAGATCCGAGGGACGCCGTTCTACATGAGCCCGGAGCAGGCTCGCGTCCTCCACGCCAAGGTCGACCACCGCACCGACGTCTACTCGCTCGGCGTCGTGCTCTACGAGATGCTGACCCTGGCTCGCCCCTACTCGGGACGTACGGCCGAGGAGATCCGGGACCGGATCCGCAGGGAGACGCCGCTGCCGGTGCGCAAACGCAACCCACTGGTGCCGGTCGACCTCGCCCTGATCTGCGAGAAGGCCATGGCCAAGGAGGTCGAGGATCGATACGCGGATGCCGGGGCCCTGACCGAGGATCTCCGGCGCTTCCTGAATCATGAGGCCGTGTCGGTCAAGGCGCCGGGCTGGGGGCGTTGGCTCCGGCGGCAGGTCACGAGGCATGCCGCCAAGATCCGTGTCGTCTTCCTCCTGGTCCTCGTGCTAGGACCGGCCTCTGGTGGGAGCGGGAGAGCCGGGCCCGGGGCCGGATCGAGGAGGTTCGGCAGCGATTGGAGTCCGTGCGGGATCGGGGGGCGGGGGGCCTGGAAGACCTCGGCTCGAAGGACATGGTCCGGGTTCGGGGAGACCTCGCCTGGCTCCGGAGCGAGTCGGGCTCGGAGGAGGACATGGGACTGATCTCTGGGCTCCAGCGAGAGCTTGGCGCCTATCGAGCTCGCACGCTGGCAGAGATCCGGACCGGATTCGAGGAAGGGCGGCCCGAACCGGGTGCTTCCTCGAGGGAGCAACCCGAGCATGCCAGGGTCCTCGGAGCGCTGATGCAGCTCCAGGAGCTGGCCTTTGCCTTCGAGGAGCCCTCGCTGCTCAAGGAGCACGGGACGGAACCCCTGGCCCCTCGGGTCCATCTCTCGCTCTCCGCTCCGGGTGGGCGGCCCCTGAGGGGAAGGGTCGATGCCGTGCTGCTCGATCCGATCACCGGACAGCCGACCGAGACCGTCCCGCTTGGCGATCTGCCCCTGGAAGGGACCCGGACGCCGCAGGCCTATCTCCGCTTGAGGGTTCGACTCGAGGACGGGCGGATCCGCGAGTTCACGAGGTGGATGAGCGTTGGGAGGACGCTGCTCCTGCAACGCGAGCTCTCCGCCGGTCCGGACCCGACCGGGGACATGGTCCGCATCGAAGGAGGGCCTCTGTTCCTCGAGGATCCGGATGCGCCGATATCCGGCATCCATCGACGTGAACTCCGGATCGAGCCCTTCTGGATCGATCGGTTCGAGGTTTCGAACGCGGAGTACCGGAGCTTCCTCGAAGCGCATCCTGACCGTCCCGTTCCGCACCATTGGTCGAGGATCGAGAAAGGGAGTCCCCAGGACCGCCTCCCGGTGGTCTACGTCGGTTGGCGAGATGCCAGGGACTACGCCGAATGGGTGGGGAAGCGGCTCCCGACGCATGGGGAGTGGGTGTTCGCGGCCCGGGGCCCCACCGGGATGCGGTTCCCCTGGCCGGATGCCCGCAGTGGCGAGTATCGGGGGAACACGCGGCAGGGTCCGGAGGTCGGGAAGGAACTGCAGGCCCGGATCCTCGCATACCTGGAACGAGCCGCTCCGACCCGTTCCCATCCGGAAGCTGCGACGGAGAGCGAGATCCATCATCTGCTCGGGAACGTCTCGGAGTGGGTGGAGAGCCTCCAGCCGGACCTGGAGGAAGGGATCCTGGTTCCTCGTTGGCACATGAGGGCCGCCCTGGGCCCGAGCTGGTCGGCCGCGGCCCTGGGAGCGGATCTATCGACCCTGTTCCAGATCTCCGTGGATCGAAGCCATGCAGATCATTCCCTTGGATTCCGATGTGCCCGATCGAGGCAGTGACCCCATGAGCATGGAAACGAGAACGATCGATGTTCCTCCCGGTGAGGGCGAGGGGATCGCCTTCACCTTTGCCTATAACCGCACGGTGATCCGAGCGATCCGGGTCGGATCGGTCCCCGTGGAACGGATCGGCTTGGTCCACCAGGCCTATTTCGGCGAGGGGGCCGCCCCGGCGACGATCGAAGTGGACTATCACGGCGCTCCACCCGTGATCGCTGAAATGGAGTGGATCCCTGCTGGTGTGGAGAAGGAGATGGTCGGCCGCGACCTGATGCAGCCCGAGACCATCCTCGAGGCGATGGAGGTCCGGGAAGCCGCCGTGGCCACGCTCGAGGAGCCCGAGAGGTCCTGGCATCGCTGCTTCCTCCACCTCGACAAGCAGACCCTGCCCGATTACTTGAGGGCGAAGGGGAATGGGGTGAGAGCAGCGGAGATCGAGGCTCTGATGGGCTTCCTCCTGAACCGGTGGAAGTACCGCGCCTGGTGCATCCATGCGGGCAGGCCCTTCCCGTCCAGCGTCGCAGCCGGTGAGGAGTTCGCGAGGTTCCGACCTCTGCTTCGTGATCTCCTCGATTCCTTCAAGAAGGCCTTCAGGAAGGGGAACCTCCTCGAATCGGGGAACCCCTCGATCCAGAAGGTCCTGGAGGGCTTTGTCGCCTTCGTCTGCGGGCGCTGTGTCGTGAGCGCGGACACGAAGTACCTCGTGGCGCCAGGTGCACCGGACAGCTCGGACTTCTTCCTGTTCGGTGAGTTGGCCATCTCATCGATAGAAGCAGGGATCGGCGAGTCCCTCTGGCGGGCCACCCTCCCGGCCATCGTCCTGGCAACGGATCTGTTCCAATCGATCTACTGGAACGGTGGAAGCCGGATCCGGAGCAGCTACGTCTCGAACCGGACCTGGAAGGAGGTCGTGCCGAAGGACATCAGCAAGGCGCTGCTGTCGGGGTACGAGGATTCCCTGGACCGGCTCTCGGCCTATCCGGCCCGATCCCCGGACGGCGCCTTCCGTCTCTCCAGAGATCAGTTCGCGAGGATCTCGATGGCCGCCATCCGTGACGACGTGCTCGGGTGGCGGTACGGAGACGGACCCGTCGAGGGTGCCACGCATGGAAAGGACCTGAACAGCGCTCTTCCGCCTTCTCCGGAGGACGACCTGATGGCTTCAAGAGGAACGAACATGACCTACGTCTTCGATGGATTCGCTCTCTGTTCGACCGCTGCGAGCCCGATCGGAGAGGCTCAGACCCCTCAGGGTGGGAGCTCGCTCGATCAGTACTGGGATCAGTTCAAGCAACTGGTTGGGAACAAGAATCCGGTCGTGTGTACCGGGCCGACGAAGCCCGAGAAGCAGATCGGTCTCGAACAGCACTGGATCCAGAAGATCCTCCCCTCCATGCCCCCGCATCCGGACTTCGAGATCCGTACGGGAGCGGCGAACCAGTCGACCTCTCGGCAGAACTCGGGAGGGTGGGTCCCCAACCTGCCGGAAGCCGCCCTGCACTTCAGGGTCTGGAGCAAACTGATCGGTGGATATGTCTGCTACTTCGGGATCGAGGAGTAGGCGGCCAGGCCTCTCAGATCCACCCTGGCGTCCGCTTCTCCATGAACGCACTCAGTCCCTCCCGCGCCTCCTCGCTCCCCCGCATCCTCGCGATCAGCTCCGCCGTCGACCGGATGTCCCGGCTCGGCGGCCTCGGGGAGAGCATCCGGGCGAGGGCCTTGGCCTCGCATGCTGCCTTCGGCCCGGCCTTGCAGAGTTCTGCGAGCTGGGCCTCGGTGGCTTCCTGCAGCGAGCCGTCGGGCACGGCGCGGAACACGAGGCCGATGCGCTCGGCCTCACGACCATCGAAGCGCTCGCCGGTCACGAACAGGGCCCGGGCCTTGGCGACCCCGATCTTCTCGACGACGTACGGGGAGATCACGGCCGGCAGGATCCCCAGGCGGACCTCGGTGAAGCCCAGGACCGTCGATTGCTCGCAGAGCGCGATGTCGGCGACCGAGACAAGGCCGGTGCCACCGCCCAGGGCGGCGCCGTGGGCCGAGACGAGGACCGGCTTGGAGCAGGACTCGATGGCCTCGAACATGCCGGCCATCTCGAGGGCGGACTCGAGGTTCTCCTCGTACGAGAGTTCGCCCTGGCGCTTCATCCAGTCGATGTCGGCCCCGGCCGAGAAGCTCTTGCCGGCACCGGTCAGCAGGACCGCTCGGGTGTCGGATTCTTCGACAGGTCCCTCGAAGCAGGTCCGAAGCTCCGCGATCAAGGTGCTGTCGAAGGCATTGCGGATCTCGGGTCGATGCAGCTCGACGTGGAGGATCCCGTCCTCTCGTCGCTGGATCCTCAGGCGTTGGGGGTCGCTCATGTCGGCAGCTTAGCCAGAGGCTCTGGTCCCGCCATTTTCCTTGTGGGGTACGGCACCGAACGGTCGAAGAAGGCCTGGGCCGTCGCCACCCTCCTTGCCATCGCTCCGACGTCGCACGCATGGGCCCTCGAACGATCCTCGCCACCCTGCTGTCCGCTGCCTGGCTGACCCCGGGCTTCTGCTTCGGACAATCCGATCCCAAGTTCGTCCTGCCCAAGGACGCATGGGTCGGTGCCCTCTCGACCGAGCCCGAGATCCGTGGGCCCTGCTTCCAGATCCTGCGGAGGTCGCATCGGGTCCTGGTTCCGAGGATCCGGCAGAAGCTCGAGCATGGTCGTCACTTCCCCGAGCTCCTCGGCGTGACCGAGACCCTCGAGCCGACGCGTCGCCCGCATCTCGAACGTCGTCGCACCGTTCCGCGGCCCGATCGACGGACCTCGCTGTACCGCGACGGCGTGCTTCCGCAGAGCTCGGACCTGCTCGAACCCTTCTACGGCGCCTCGCGTTCCTTGCTCGGCAGGCTGCGGTCCCAGGTGCCGGTGGCCCGCAAGGGACCGGCTCCGGTGCGCGGGGATGCCGAGTACCTCGAGCGGCAATGTGCCAGCGACAAGGTCCTGGCCCTCGTGCTCGTGGCCGGAATGGGGGACGAGGCCGATCAGTTCGTGGACGACATCGTCCCGCTGCTCTCGGACAAGGATCCTCGTCTGGCTCGCCAGGCGGGTTGGACCCTTGGGCGCATCGGCCATGCGGCCCGGCCTGCCCTGCTCAAGTGGCTACGCGGCAATCCGCTGACGATGCCGATGCTGGACGCCTTCCGTGAGCTGGGTCCCTTCGGAGCGCGGACCCTGATCCGCAACCTCGCACTGGGCGACGATGACCTCAAGCCGCTCTGGCTCGAGCTCCTCTCCTGGGTCGGTCCCGAGCATCCCCAGGTCGTGGCCAAGCCGCTGGCGCGCTTCGCGCTGCGATGGAACGAGGCCGATCGCCTGCGGGCCTTCGAGATCCTGCTGGCCTGTGGGGCCGGCGGTGTCGAGGGCTACCGCATCCTGATGGCCTCCGAGCGTTCGGAGGATCGGCAGTTCGCGATCACCGGCCTGGCCCTGGCCGAGCGCCCGATCGAGGAACTCACGCCCCTCCTCGTGCGCTGGCTTCCCAAGGCCGATCCGACCCTGGCCGAGGTGGCCCTGCGGGCCTTCGCGTTGAGGCTTCCTCGGGAGGGACGTCGTTCACCGCTCGAGCTCCGGTCCCCGCCTCGTTCCAAGTGGAGGCCTCCACAGGCCCTGCTCGGCCTGCTCGCGAACCTGCTCGACTCGGAGCGTCGCGCCCTGCGCATCCAGGCCATGGTCGTCGCCTGCGGTCTCGGTCGTCATGCCCGTGCCCTCGAGCGTCCGCTGCGGCGTCGATGGGCCAAGGGGGATCTGATCGAACGCGTAGCCTCCCTCAGGGCCATGGGGAGCTTCGCGTCCCAGCTCCGGGGTCTCGCTCCGCAGTGGGTCCATCTGGTGGCCACCGGTCCTCGGGTACTGCGTGAGGAGGCTGCCGCGACGCTGCTTCGTGCCCGGCGTGTGCCCGATCGCTCCAAGGCCTCCGCTGCCTTCGAGACCGCGATCCTTGCCGAGATCGGCCAAGGGCGACGAAGCGAGGTCAGCCTGGCCATCCTGCTGCATGCCTTCGTCGAACTGGGGCTCCCGCGGAGCGAGAGCCTCGAGGCCCTGGCCCGGGCCCTGCGGTCCCAAGTTCTCGAGAACCAGGTCCTGGCCCTGCGCGGCCTGGCCCGTCTGCTGCCCGACCAGGGTGCGCAGCAGGCCCTGATCGACACGCTCGCGGCCCGTAGCCGTGCCGGCATCGAGGCGGCCCTGCGTCTGCAGAAGGGTGGCAGCTCGCGGCAGCTCTACATGGCCCTCGCCCGACATCTCGAGCGGGATTGGGACCGTAGCCAGGGACGCCGTGCCCTGCTCCTGATGACGCAACTGCGCATCGGCAAGCAGGATTCGGACCGGCTCTTCGAGCGGGTCTGCGATCGCTGCGCGTCCACGGACCCGGATCGCAACCTCGCGGCCCTGGCCCTGCATGCCTTCGTGGGCCGCAGACCTGAGGTCGCGGTCTTCCTCAAGGAGAGCTTCGGGACGAGGCTCGCGACGGCGATCGAGCGGGGGCAGCGGCAGGTGGCGAGGCAGGGGCTGCAGGTGCCGGCGCAACCGGGGCGCTGAGCGGCAGGGCGGGCTTGGATGAGTGGCCGGGTGAGGCATGCTGAGGTCCTCCGCATCGAACTCCCCGTGCAGGACTCTCATGCAATTCGTCAGCCAGCTCCTCGAGTACTTCGTCTCCGGTGCGCTCGCGATCTTCTGGATCCTTCCGGTGCTCGCCTGGGGGGGGAACCGCAATCCATCGCCGGGCTTCCCGAGTTCATGCTCATCCCTCTGCTCCTGGTCACGGGGATGATCGTCGATCGTGTCGCAGCCTTCCTGCTCGAGCCCTTCAAGGAGAAGATCGAGCACAAGGTGCTCAGGCGTGAGCTCGGAGAGGGCTGGTCCCCGGGAAACTTCCACAGCCTCGAAGTGATGACGAGTGCCTTCGGTCACAGTCCGGCCCTCGGTCAGCACCTGGTCCTGAAATCGAATCGGGATCGGATCGCGCGCGGTGCCCTGCTGAACCTGGCGGTCCTTGGACTCGTACTCGTCTTCAGGAACCTGCTCGACGACTCACAGGTCCTGACTCCGTTCCCATGGCTCGGGCTGATCCTGATCCTTCTGCTCCTGGCGCTGGGCTTCGGCGCTTGGAAGAGCTTCCAGCGATCGAGTGTTCGGGCCGAGGTCGTCGCCTTTCGCTTCCTCGTCGAGCATGGTGGTCTTCAATCTTTCCCGCGAGGGATCACCGGGATCGATCGGGCTAGAGGTCGATGTCCAACCTCGTCCTCGCTCCGATGCGTAGCGACTGCCGGGCCAGGACCTCGGGTCTGCCCTCGACGGGCTTGGTCAGCGAGAGCTCGTAGTTCCCCGGAGTCAGGGGGCGGAGCACCAATCGACGACGATCCGGGATCTCGTAGGAGCTGTGCGTCCGGTCCCCGACGAGGAAGAGCCGGAGGCCCTTCTCCGGTCCATGTCGGTCGAGGATCCGGAGGCTGAGTCTGTTGGTGCCCGGGAGGCGGATCTCGTGGGGGACCTGCTGGGGAACCTCGATCCTGCCCTCCCACCAGGGACCCGAGCCGGTCGAGCGCCTGGGCCGGATCGAGGCGCGGAAGGAACCCTGGGGCAGGTCCATCCTCGCCTTGCCGGATCCATCGGCCTTCCAGACGAGGCCATGTCGCTCTCCGCTCTCGGTGTCGACCAGGAGGAGGTGGAGGTCCTGGTCGGCCGGCTGGCCGTCCTCCTCGAGGACCTGCAGGAGCTGGGTGTGCAGTGGCACGGCCTCGAAGGGCACCTCGATCCGGATCCTGCCGGTCGAGCGTCCTGCCGGGCCGCAATCTCCCTGCAGCCAGGGCGAGCGGTAGCCCCGGGCCCTGGCCTTCAGCCGCCAGGAGAGCAGGGGATCCTCGTGGCGCAGGTTCACGCGGAGGCCATGCCCCTGCGCCGAGAAGATGCTCGTGCGCGTTCCCTTCGTCCCCTTCAGATAGAGCTGAACACGCCAGTCATCGGGCTCGCCCAGCTCCTTGGCGATCTCGAACCAGAGGCAGGGTTCTAGGACCAGGGTCATGGGTGCCGGGTCCCGGGCAGCATGTTTCAGGGGCCTGCAGAGGTGTCCGATCTTGAAGGCGAGGACCAGGTACTCCCGATCCTGCAGGCCAGCGATCTCGAACTGGCCCTGGGCATCCGTGGCGACCCGCTGCTCGCTGAAGCCCTCGGGGTCCTCCAGATCCTCGTGATCGTCCTTCAGGAGATGCTGAAGGCTCAGGAAGCGACCGTCCTCGTCCAGATCGCGCCGCGTCGTCGCATGGACGGCCACGAAGGGCATCGGCCTGCCATGTTCGTCGACGACCCGGCCTCGCAGACTCCGGCCCGGATCCATGTCGAAGTCGAGCAGGACCCTCGCTGCACTGCCGTCCCGACGAGAGCGGTCCTCCGGCACGGTGGCTTCGATCCGGATCTCGCGCACCTGGGTCAGGAATCCTCGGGCACGGACTCCGCCCCTCTGTCCGTCCCAGGGCGAAGGGCCTTCGCCCCCAGCCTCCGGTGTCCAGCGGACCTGCATCCCGGAGAACCCTGCGAAGCGCCCGCGGGCATCGGTCCTTCCGATCGATCTCCATCCCTCTCCGACTCCCCAGAAGCACTCGGCCCCGACGATGGGAGCACCCTTCTCGTGGACCCGGATCGCGAGCTCGAGGTCCTTCGAGGAGGCGGGGCTCGTGGGAGTGGAGGACTTGGCCTCCCGCAGCTCCTGCCTCGGGAGCTTCGGGCCGGAGCTCCCTCCTGCCTCCGCTCGCTCCACCGGGCCCTTGTGGGTCGATGTGGTCCCTGGCTCGCCCTGGCCTGGTTCGACAGGACCTTCCGTCCTGCCCTGATCCAGTCCCAACCAGATCAGCAGCGGCAAGGAGGCGAGCAGCGGGACCAGCAGCGGGAGGCGGATCTTGTTCATGGGCCTCATGGCGAGGGCCCTGCTGCCGGAGGTCGGCTGCCTACATCCGGAAGACCGGGGCCCGGTACTCGGGGATCGGGGCGTTGAGCGTAGACGAGAGCGCCAGGGCCAGCGAGCGACGGGTCTCCTTGGGATCCAGGATGCCGTCGTCCCAGAGTCTCGCCGTCGAGTAGTACGGATGCCCCTCGCGCTCGTACTTCTCGAGGATCGGCGCCTCGAGGGCCGCGATCTCCTCGTCGCTCATGGCCTTGCCCTCCTTCTCGAGCTGGTCCTTCTTGACCTGCGAGAGGACACCGGCCGCCTGCGGGCCACCCATGACCGAGATGCGGCTGTTGGGCCACATGAACAGGAAGCGCGGGTCGTAGGCCCGGCCACACATGCCGTAGTTGCCGGCGCCGAAGCTGCCACCCACGATCAGGGTCAGCTTGGGCACCTGGGCCGAGGCCACGGCCTGGACCATCTTGGCCCCGTCCTTGGCGATGCCGCCGGCCTCGTACTTGGAGCCGACCATGAAGCCCGTGATGTTCTGCAGGAAGAGCAGCGGGATCTTTCGCTGCGCGCAGAGCTCGACGAAGTGCGCACCCTTCATCGCACTTTCGCTGAACAGGATGCCGTTGTTCGCGAGGATGCCGACCGGGTAGCCGTGCAGGTGGGCGAAGCCGCAGACCAGCGTCGTCCCGTACAAGGCCTTGAACTCGTGGAAGCGCGAGCCGTCGACGAGTCGGGCCAGGACCTCGCGCACGTCGTAGGGCTGGCGCGGGTCGGCCGGGAGGACGCCGTAGAGCTCCTCGGGATCGTAGTGGGGGTCTTCGGGCTCCTGCAGCTCGAGGTCGACCGGCTTGCGGCGGTTCGTGTGCTCGACGAGGTCGCGGGCCTGGCGCAGGGCGGCCTCCTCGTTCTCGGCCAGGTGGTCGACGACACCCGAGGTACGCGCATGCAGGTCGCCGCCGCCCAGGTCCTCTGCGCTGACGACCTCGCCGGTCGCGGCCTTCACCAGCGGAGGACCGCCGAGGAAGATCGTGCCCTGGTTGCGGACGATGATGGACTCGTCGCACATGGCCGGCACGTAGGCGCCGCCGGCCGTGCAGGAGCCGAGCACCACGGCCAGCTGCGGGATGTGCTGCGCCGACATCTGTGCCTGGTTGAAGAAGATGCGCCCGAAGTGCTCCCGGTCCGGGAAGACCTCGTCCTGCATCGGCAGGAAGGCTCCGCCCGAGTCGACCAGGTAGATGCAGGGCAGGTGGTTCTGCAGCGCGATCTCCTGGGCGCGGACATGCTTCTTGACGGTCATCGGCAGGTAGCTGCCGCCCTTGACCGTCGCGTCGTTGGCGACGAAGAGCACCTCACGCCCGTGCACCGAGCCGATGCCGGTCACGACCCCGGCAGAGGGAGCCTGGTCCTCGTAGAGCCCCTTGGCCGCCAGCGGTGAGAGCTCGAGGAAGGGCGTGCCCGGGTCGCAGATCTTGGAGATGCGCTCGCGGGGCAGGAGCTTGCCCCGGGAGCGGTGCCGTTCCACGGACTTGGGCGAGCCACCCTGACGGGCGCGGTCGACCTCTTCGACGAGCTCGGCCGCCAGCTGCAGGTGGTGGGCCCGGTTGGCTTCGAACTCGGGCGACTTGGTCTGGAGGCGGCTCTGGATCCTGGGGCTCATCGAGGTTCGGGACTCCTGCGGTAGGGGGGCGAGGAGCTTAGCCGCAGGGGGAACCAGGATGCCACGACCCGATCCGGGCCTTGGAGACCATCGCCAGATCCGGTACGCGAGAGGCCCCCCGGGACCCTGGGGTCCCGGGGGGGCCTCGCAGCCCGATCGAGGATCGGACGGATCAGGGCTCGGGCTCCCTCAGCGCGGCTCCT
>WURV02193448.1:0-12210 GCA_011762755.2 Epimenia babai | reverse complement strand
AGCTTTATCATCGAACAACCCATTCAGGAAACACATTGAATTGTGATAGTGTATCATTTTATCATCGACCAGCCTGTATGTTCACGTAGTAGGACCATAGAAAAATGTGCGGAAACTGCAATTAGTGAACATGACGCGAGCAGACGCGCGAGAAGTCACGTTGCGAGAACCAAATTACACTGCCATTGAGAATTGGCTGGAGAGTCGATTTAACATTGCCATCGTACAACGCTATGTGATTATGGGAACGTCTAGCCTGTAAATAATTAATCAGTCACGTCATTGGTACGATGGGAGATAACCCGCGTTATCAGCACGTTATGATAAATCACGAATAGGTCGACTGTGTAGAATTGTACTGTGTAATAGAGGTGTTTTGTAACTTATAATCTATAACCTATAATACAGTTGGTGTATAATTATGTAGATTTACAGACAGCCATCAATCCTATGTTTGGAAGTACCTAATCCTCCCTTTAAATTTTCACCCTACAATTTCCCGTTTAAATAGGAGCTGTTTTTTCAGTAGGTAACATAATGGTATTGTTTTCCCACCTATTTCTTCCATAGCTGATCGTATATTAACTAGACACCTGTCACGTGACTATAACTGTTAAATAGCATTAGTCATTATACTTTGGTTCCCATTTTTTCATTTCTCGTCCTTCTAATAGAATCCTTGATTATCCAATTACCCTCTCAAAAATCGTTAAGTAATAATTACTTGCTATAATAGCCCTGTGTATAATAAATGTTACGTTGCTTCTTTCAATCTTCCAATTTCCCATTTATCTGTATGAAAATATCCTTTCTTGCTCTTCTCTTACTCATCAAAAAACGCTCATTATAGCCTCCTCTGTAATTATTATCGTATGCAGACTGATGTCTGTTACGTTACTTCTCCGCGCTGTGCGAAGCGCACATTGCTGCCCGACGTTACTAGCGAGAGAACCGGCGCCATTAACTATGTCGAACATGCTACGCCAACGCGTGACTATCGAAGTATCGATGCAGTGTGGTCCGATATGTTGCTCGCAGCTATGTGCCTTCTATGCAAGCGTCAAATACAAACGCCGCCATCGATTTTCACATGGTGGATGTTTGTTTCAGCTGCGCACACAGCGTATTGACCTTGACCTATCGGTCACTGTACACTGACGAGCTCACAGTTGAAAGTCGGCTACACTCTGTGTGCATGTGCGTGCGTGTGTGTGTGTGTGTGTGTGTGTGTGTGCGTGCGCGTGTGTAGACTGCGTACGTCGGCTATATTATGTAATGAGTTATAAGCTCATCATTAATACGCCACTCGGCGAACGAACGGAGAGCAAGCTTCGGGCAAACTAAGAAATTGGAAATGTCGGCGCTCGCTGACGAGTGGTTCGACTCGCGATCTTTTCTGCGAAAGATCCGTGGTTCGATTTGCTGACACGCTGGAGATTTTTCCACCATATTCTCTCATATACACTCATATATGGCATGAACAAGATTATAGTGGTCGGAATATATAATCGAATTACATTACCACCTATCCATCTATCTAAATAATACAACCATCTATTACCTACGTAATCACCTGATCATTACTCGACATATCATTCGCTCAAGGGTTACGTGGTCAAGTGATTAGATCGTTGAAAATCTAGAGGACTTTGGTTAGATCCCGGTCGAGGTCGAGCGTGCATGCTACCAGTAGTCATTTTTTCGGACAATATTAAAAGTCCCTAACACTCCAGATGCCCGTGGGCAATTAATTTCATCACCTATTGCAGATTTAGCAGCGTGTGCAACGTGGGTGACAATCGGTTGACATTCCGAATCAATTGCGTGATGAAGCGATGGTTGATCATGTCCAAGACAACCAGTTCATCCTCGCATATTGCTACATCTCACATAGACTATTACTCTGATGTCGCTCACACGTAGTCCTTGCGATCCTGTTCTTATATCGACCACGCCACTGACGCTCTTATAAACGATATATAGGCATGGCGAATATGTTCCGAGTGAGAGCATGTGTACCTGTTATATATCTTAAAATTAAATATCTTAATGTTCGAAGTCACTAAAGACGGCATAGGCATCCTCATAGGTATCGCTCGTGTGTTGCGTGCTCAGTAATTCTTTACACTTGTTGCAGGTGGTCGCCATTATATCAATCCTCTTCATCGTTCTCTCCACACTAGCTCTAACCCTCAACACGATGCCATCGCTGCGCGGCGGTACAGAAGAAAAGCCGACGGACAATCCAAACTTTTACGTCGTTGAGGCAGTGTGTATCGGATGGTTCTCACTGGAATACGTCTCGCGATTCTGGGCCTCACCGAACAAGTGGAAGTTTCTGAAAGGAGCACTCAACACAATAGATCTCTTAGCGATTCTACCGTATTATATTTCGCTTGGATTAACAGCGACGAATGAAAATACGACTACGCAATTCCAGAACGTCAGACGGGTCGTTCAAATATTTCGAATCATGCGGATTCTTCGAATTCTTAAGCTCGCACGTCATTCCACGGGTCTTCAGTCGTTGGGATATACATTACAACGGAGTTACAAAGAACTAGGACTCCTAATGATGTTTCTCGCTATCGGCATGGTGTTGTTTTCCAGTTTAGCCTATTTTGCCGAAAAGGACGAGAAGAACACAAAGTTCAGCAGCATTCCGGATACGTTTTGGTGGGCTGCCATTACCATGACGACGGTCGGTTACGGTGATATATACCCGAAAACGACTTTAGGTAAGATTGTTGGAAGTGTGTGTTGCGTAATCGGTGTTCTTGTGATAGCCCTCCCCATTCCTATCATCGTCAACAACTTCGCCGAATTTTATAAAGATCAGATGAGACGCGAAAAGGCGATCAAACGTCGCGAGGCCCTCGACCGTGCCAAAATGACGGGATCTATCGTGTCTTTCCACTCGATCAATCTCAGGGACACCTTCGCTCGTAACGTCGACCTCATGGACGCCGAAAACGACGGAAGTGAAGATAACGACGACGCCAGAGAGGCAAGTGCCGCTGACAAGACTCCTGTTATGGCGGCGCGGCCCGTAGAAAGGACTATTTTGCCGGGCGAAGATCCTTTGCCGAACCCTAGTACTATTAATCTCCTTGATGTCGATCAGGAATCGTTACATCGTATGCAAGCAGAAAGACAAGTGCCCACCACATGCGATGTAAGTAATATATTAATAAATCAAGCGCGTGAAGCAGTCGTAGATCATTGCAAATTCCTTGGCGTCAAGTCTATCAAGATAATTGAATCGAATGTTACTCGTATAATCCATGGAAGAATTTTTCAGAAAACTCTTCCTGTATTCATCGAATATGGTCCAATATAAGATATTGGCGTTGTACAACCCTGTAAGCGATTTGAGCCAGCTATACATCACGAAGTTGTAAAATACCTTACAATCACGACATCGTTATGAAAAGCGGTTGAAACGGCTATAAGTCGTCTCGTGAACTAAACGACTTGTTACACTTTCATTTAATAGAGATTAGCGCCATAAGAGGCTTCTCTAAGAAGCGTTTGCGTAATTAGCAACAGCTTGGTTTTATAATCATCTTAGACTATTGTATTATATGACACTTCGTAGTAATAGAAGTGTCAGTTGCCGTGTTCGCCCTATCGTAAATACGATAAATAAAAAGGTAACACTTTTGACTAATCGATGTAATGTTTCGTATTCCCTGACGACGTGTACCTGATAAACGAAAGCTTGTGTTATCTTTGTATAAGTTATTTAAAAAGTTTTGCCTTTGTATTTTTTTCGGATATCAAAATAATTGTAATTATAAACAATGATGACGTAATGGATATTACCTCGGAACATATACAGGAACGGTAGCTGGCCGGGTTGACATTACAAATACAGCAGACAATCTCTGTCAGCATTGCATCGTATTTCTAGGCAACTTCGATAATATGTGGCGAACTTTACCCTTCCCAATCCTCTTTCCAATCCACCGACAGTGCAAGGTTTCGTAAAAAAATCCGATGTCCTCTGCTTTTATTATCTCATTCAGTTGCGTAAGATTTTCAACGCTTTGGGTGACCATGCATTGTTCCTATCCCTTACTGTTGCAGACAAGTTTCGTCGAATCTGTCCAATAAAAGGTATTCGGGCATGGTCCTTACGTGTCATAAAGATTAATATTCTTCCTCCTGTTTTACGTTTATTTGCCTCTGTTCCGGCAGTATGATTAATTTTATAACATTTTATATTTTGTGCAATTTTTTGTTATCCATTTGCTTGTTATGTCTATTTTCTGACTGCATGTTATGATATTATCGTGAGCAATATAACCCAAATCCATATAACTTATATGATATTGGAATTATTATAATGCTCATTGTATAGGCTTTTTATGCATACTCGCAGGATGCCAGATCCGACATAAGCATCGGCCATTGTTATAATAATTTTTCCCGACATTTGACTCTGCCAAATCCCCTCATTGACTGCACTCACATGGATTGGCTCCTGGTATTTCACTACATAGACACATTCACTTTAGTCGTACATCTGTTTACAAAATGGTGAACCTACGGCTTGTTCCTAACTTCCAATGTACATGAACATCGGACATTTGCGCTGCGTGACCGCGTTATGTTCTCGCGGCCATTATGTGCGTAGGAACACTCATACTTGAAATACTCTTTCAATCATGACGTACATTTATTTTTGTTATCGAATTAGCATTGACGAAGGCAACGCGCGAGACACTCACAACGACAGAAAACACTTAAATTCGCATGAATAATGCTTTTTTCAGGCTGCGGAATCAGTCGACCCAACTGCTTGTCTCTTTTTTGCACTAGTAAGACATTGAGACATGTGACTATTCTTTTAGGCGGTACACGAATACCACGGTGAAAGTGGACAACACCCACCGCATTACGTCGTCAGATCACACTCCAGCAACCCGTTATGTGTCGGCGATCCGGCGAAAACCGGCAACATTTACCCCAATCCGCTATGTTACGAAAATGACCTCGATATGCATTCAAACCTCGATAAGCACTTCCGGAACTGCTTTCCCAGCGATTCTAATCGACGTGACCCAATTGCAACATCGGAAATGGAAAGTTCCCAATACGACGGAAATTTACTGAGCGCGGCTCCACTTCCACTCAAGAGACATAAATCACTCACTCAGGCCAAGAGACCGCGATTTACCGATGTAGACATAGAGATATCGTATCGCTCGACAGACAACCTTTCAAAGTCTCACACGCCAAATTTCCTTGTTAATAAACTTTGTCTAGCACCACTGGTTGGAAAAAAGTTCGCGGCATACGGTTCACAGCGATCAGGTCTGTGACAGAGTCTATCTATGTTGTCTTTACGTTGTCAAACAGGTAAACGTGTAAAATACAAATTATTACCCAGTGGAGTTACTTATGTCAGTTGTGAGGTTACGAAAAGTCATTGTTGGCTGTCAAGCGAGAGCAGTTTAATGAAGCGATGTCCGGACTTGACAGTAATCTACAATGAATCATCATAAGTAAGAAATACTTATGATAAAATACGCTTTGAAGACGGGTATGTTCGAAAAATACAAGATGTTATAGGCAACCTATGAAGCGCCAGACCTCGGATTCGAATTGCCTGTCATCTGTTGATGTCGAAGCAGAATTTATTCATACATAACTATCACCATACCGTATGCGGATGTCTTTTGTTGCATCGTTTATACTGGTTTTATTTATGATTATTTGACGCGAAATGTTACCATTGAGTTGCTTGTCTTCTGTTGCATTCCTGATAGTTATTTTGTTACATGATGCTTGACGCTGGTTGCCTTCTGTATATCCAGGGTGGCTTCTTCCCGATTCAACCCACTGTATTTGATAACCTGCATGCTGAATATTTGTTAACAAGGGACGATACTCTTATACGTTTTCCTCAGACAGCTCATATGTATATCCCCTATCTACCTCGCAACCAATCTGCAATCGTGAAACCATAAAAGAGCAAGGAGAAACGATAGGTCAACGTTTTCTATTGGATTCTGTTGACTATCGAAGGCGCTGAATACGGGCATTGTGAATGTCTTTTGTATCAGTTTGGGTGGTACAAATGGAGCTTCAAAGCACGTGAGCGTCCACCAATTTTCCCGGCGTAAAAGCGTGCGAGAGAAAAACGTCGGAGTGAATCACTTTGTTATATTCTCATGCAGTATTGAAGATGGGTAGCCTCGTGTCAATTGATATGTCGTCTGGAATAAAAGTAACGTTAGCTTTCAGAAAATATATCACCCATACAATCACGTTGTCTTCGCTGTTGGGTTGCTCGAAATGAATATTATAAGTAACTTCAACTACAGCTAAACTTTTTGCGACATAATTTTGAACGATTTCAGATACATTTCTACATGTGTATGCATGCCAATGTGCAGTTTGTTCCACAAATGCTCAGGTTGTCTGAAATGTGTTGACTTTTTCAGGTCCAGGTTCGGCAGATTCGGCGATACATCGATTCAACCCGTCATTATCGAATCAACTACGGAAAAAATCTATCCTCAAAAAAGACAGCAGAGACCAAATGGAATGCATGCCGGGTATAAATAATTTGGACAGCCAAGTCCCATTACGTAATAATTATGTAAAATATGCAAATAATCAGTTCTCGCCTCCAACGATTACAATCGACGGGTCAGTATTTGGATCGAGTACCTCATCCTTGTTCAACGTTGACGAGACTACTGACGTTTTCGAGTCGGCTCAGTCTTCGCAGAACAACTTAGCGAATGACGTGTCATCGAGCGAAAACAGCCTTATCAGCCCGGACGTCGTCAAAGTCGAACGTTGCGACTCGAACATGGACATTCTTACAAGCCAAACCGACACGAGTGTTTCAGATATGGACGCTGTCGAGAAGCAGGTGAGTGCTCGCTGCAGTCTCATGTCATGTGGCGACTCTGATAAGGACGACTGGCTGTCTGGCAGTGACTTAGGCGTTATTAGTAGTAACATGTCCATTGTTTTCGGCGATTCGACAAATGTGTCTCCTAATACCACAAACAGCTACGACTTTAACAATTCTTACATGCCCGGGGTAGTTATTGATTCCCCGCAGGAATCACGTGATATAAATATTCTCCGCCAAAACGAGTCTCAACCTTTGGGGCATGTGATACAAAGCTTACCCGAAAACGTACCTGAAAGTGACCGCTTATTAAACAACATAGACCGATCTTCGCCTCATAGGAACCATTCGTACGAGACAACACCACCTGGGATTATCCGATACCCCAATAATACTTGACCACCGAAATCGGGATCGAGTCAAACTACCGTGTGTATCACACTCCTTTCTTTCAGTGATACTTTCACCGTTTTATTTTTTATTTTTGTTTTTTGTTTTGAATCTAGTAATATATCTATCGCCTCAAAATCAGAACAAATCTTCAATTCTAACTAATGATTGCTATACCTCACCCCTCTGATTCGACACTGAGAACTCACCTGGATAAATTAGCCAATCATATTGTTATTTATAGCCGAGCAGTATCTTGAATGACCCAGTCAGGTTCGTCAAGTATGCCAATATCGCATTTATTTCAGTTAACTTCAATACTCATATTTATTAACACTGTCCACATAATATAATACAAAAATATTAAATTTATGGTCGTAATTTTCGACTGGTCTCGCTTTGCAGACAAACATGAAACACTGTATTGTTTTAGCGTTTCATGTATCCTTACAACTCCCGTAGTATAAAATAGTACTAAATGTAATTTTTAACGCACAAGCTTTTAGCTTTTATGACTATGATATCAGTACTTCCAACGTAAAGAATAATGTGAAATATCATTCCATACATTATTCACATATTCATCTGTTAATTACATCGCCACATACCTTCATCAATTTACTACATCGTCGCATATATCCATCAGTTTATTACATCGTGGCATATCTTCATCATTTTTTTCTCAAGCACCAAAATTGTCTTGTCAAAACACGTTGTAGAATAGTTCTATTTATTATGTATTATCAATCATACAGCACCAGAGCTACCTCGACTGTCTGTGTAATTTTTGCTTGTATCGTGGACTGATGATAAATCCCTTGGAAACCGTTTCCATTCTCCGTGTTTGCAAACAATGCGAACAAAAACAAAGAGGAGTTTTTTTCAAAATGGCGATATTACACGAGTCCAGAAACGCCTTTTATTAAACAGAGTCGAGGCTACAAATGTCTCACGTATTAAGATGCTGTTCACGAAGCAAGTCCTCTTTATTCTGACGTTAATGAATGCACGTGCACATGTTTTTGTACTCGGTGGGCGAACAGGTCGATTTTATTTCGTAAGATATTGGTAGCAATGTAAAATATTGCTACAAAGATTCAGTTACCTAATTGTTCACGCACGGAGTGCCAGATACTCGTTTCTATTTTTGGCTTGTTGGTAAATTTACAATGACCGATTACATTTGTTGCTTTTTTGGTAACAATTACTGAAGGACTATAGTTTAAAAGTTGTCAGTAAGAATCCTTCAGATAGTGTCGCGTTTACTGTCTGAAAGAAGCAATTCCGTTTCTGCGGTGTTTGAACAAGCGAGTGTTCTTGATTTTCTCCGACGGAGAGCATCAATTCCATATATCGCACAACGTTCATAGACGATATTGATTTTCTTGGCGTCCACACAGAGTTAGTTGGCTTTGTCTCAGTCGTTAATAGTAAAAGAAGATAGTTGTAAGTGCGTTTGCGTTCTCCATCAACATAAAAATTAAACGCCATCCTTACCCAAACACTACTAGGTTAGTCCGAAAGGTTCATTTGGCTCAAGAAAAGTTAACAATAACATTTATATACAGCAGTTTAAAACCGCTTGTATAGCTTGCAAAATGACGGTTTAGGAATTCATTGGGGAAGGCAGCTCTATAACAGGCGCCAGCACGCCCCTTACAAATATATTTCCCAATATATATTGGTAATATTGCCACAATATTGCCACAAATATATTTCATTGGTACTTACTATATGGCTAAATTGACCAAAGCAATAAGGAAGAATACCTTGCCCAAGAAAGCACCAGAAAACGAGTGATATTGCCCAGGATTTGAACCTTCCTCCATCTTCTGGTCTCCGAACTGAGCCATACCGTTTCCAAAATATGCATACAGAGACATAGGAAGAGCAGTCAGTGATTGACTTTTATCCATGCCCTCCTCTTAATATGGAATTGCTTATGGTGTCCATTACAGATTGTCATCCCTAACATTTTTCTACTCCAAATTGGTTACCAGCGCGATCGTAAGAAATACAACGTGGTAATTTGTCTTCAGAAAATCATGCATTCGTAAATCGTAGTCAATCAGTTTTGTAATTTGGAAAAAATGCAACGTATCACGAGTAGCTCGGTTCACTTTGGCTTCCGTCGGCAAGAATATACAAAAGCAAACATGTACAACGTACAAGTATTCGTTGGTAGACCCAGTGATGAGACAATTACAATGTAAATAATCCGTAATAACACATTAAATTAATTTACTAAGGATATCGTAAACACGAAATAAGACAACCACGTCGTGGAACGCGAAATTAATGATCGGTCGGAAATATAGTTTCACCAGGGTCGTCTTTGGAAAATTTTTTATCAATGCTGTCATTTCACAATATCGTTAGTTTAGACGATATACATAATATATGTAGTATATATTGAATGACGTAACGTCACGTAACGTAACGTGATATTATATATATAGTTGTAATTATGTCTGTTTGTATGTTTGTGGGTTTGTTTGTCTTAGAACTCTTTCTAGGGTTTTGAAGATAGATAAAATTACTATATATTTTTTCTGAAACTATATGAGAACAGAGAAGTTCCTTATATGGGTAATGTATGTAGTATTGGACAAGTCGATAAGATATATGTATATGCGTCTGTTGGCTAGGGATGGTGTATTAAGATTGCATATGAGATACTGTGAGTTTGCTGTGAGTACACGGTTTGCTGTTATCGATTATCCTGAATGATCTATTTTGCAGAGGATCCAGTATTTCGTAGTTGGTTTCTGACATGTATTAGAGGGTAGAGGATGCATATTCCATTCTCGTTCGAATACGAAATGTATAAAATTTTGAGGCCAAGAGATATGATAGTTGTAAAAACCAAAGGCTGTATGAAATCACTACTTTTCCTGAACAGACATATCGTTGCTATGTATAAGCCACGATCTTGAGCTCATCTTAACATATCCTCAGTGTGCCATTGCGATCGGTCAGTCGTCGGTTCATCCGTCCGATGTTAACATTTTCATTCACATCTTTCTAAAAAAAATCTCACAAATCGCTTGGTACAAAGCGGCAAACATTGTTCTTGGGTTAGTCTTATTTAGTTCTCAAAAACTGCTTCGCGCAGCATTTGGCATATATTTTACGTAAGTTAGTCGTCTTCAGATTTTTCCGTGGTGTCGTCATTCAAGCAATGAGAGGGAATTTTTTATTTTTGCTTCTTTATATTTATTTAGATGATGTTTAGGGACCGATATGGCTTCTTTTTTATAAATTTTCAGGTTTTGGGTTTTTGATTTATTTATTTTGCGACACTTGTTCTTTTAAAGGTTTTGTTTATATTTAATCTAAGCATCTTAATTACTTCATACAAGCTCTTGCATTTTTATACTTGTTTGTTTTTCTTTTCTTGTAGTTCATTTTTCATAATTATTATTTTTAATTTTTTATACATTTTTGTTGTCATTTCTTTTTTATTTTTGTTTAATTGTTTCAACATTCACGTGAGAGTCTTGGGGCCTCTTTGGCCTCTTGTGGGTTGTTTTGGCAATGGCGCTTTTGACCGTTCCAGACGCCTGCGATGAATAAATTTAATCATTGATGAAGTCACTGTAGCTAATTTATTACGAGAGACAAAATTATGCTCCCAAGTGTCATGGCCACAAGCGCTCAAAACGCCCATTTTGAAGGAGCATGTTTTATTATTGGTTGATATATATTGTTATGGGGATAAAAATAATATTGCCGGGATGATATATATTGTTATGGGGATAAAAATAATATTGCCGGGATGAACTGCAGCGCAGCCAAGAACTACAATGGAACATCGGAAAAAAGGAGTTCCAGAAAGAAAGCTAGCAGACAACGATGTAAATAGAGACCCTAATTGAATTGAGGGGGAATTCTCCTCAAAACCACGCTACTGCTGAGCAAGCGCTAGATCACTAGCGTAACTTAAACAATATAATTATATATTATTGTTCGAAACATGGTTACTGATTCCGTTACATCCGATGTATTATAAAAGTAATAAGCCTGCTACCTGCAAGAGTTATGCTGTGGACAGCCAACATTTGATAGAACGCGATAAGAAAATGTTCAGACACGTAGTAAATATGAAGTTAATCGGGAATTCCCCATCCCCAACTAAATAAACACGTGGCAGCAGTCGGTGTCGTATAATCATATCGGCATTTTTCCCACGGTAGCAGAAAATTGCAAATCGATTTGTTTTGCCTAAGGAGTAACTTAGTTACATTGTTATTAAGTCTATACAAAACAACGCATTTTTATCACATTGAAATCACAATATTTCTGTTATTGTTGACTGTATACATACAGTGCAATGTGCATCGCGTTTAAAACGTTTTACACTACGATTTTAGTCGTGTTGTAGTCTTTATTAGTCACTGATTATACATTGCGTCACTGATTTTATTCGTCTACAGTTTTCAATAAAGTTGTTTCTTTTTATTATTACTGCACATAAAGTTGTTAATTCTAGTGCCTCCAAAAATACATTTACTGGGCCTCCGAGAGAAATTTTGCACGGTAGTGGATCCCGAGCCTAACAAAATTTTTTAAAGTAGTAATGGGCTTGTTTTCTACAGGGACAAATGTTGCATGGTTCTTTCTTAGTTCTTGGGCTTCAGATTAGAGTACCGGCTATACCCCTTCCTTCCTATAAGACGCAAGAATGTATAGAAATCCTGTTTTGCTTATTTACCAAATATTAGTCGTAGCCGTATTTCCGTGTGCGTGGCAGTAGGCTAGAATTAAAAGCCATTAATGGTCCTTTACAAACTTCGTATGTGGCGAACACTAAAGGGATTATGGGAAACAGCGTCTTACCAGAAGGTTTACGTTCATTCTCCCCACTGATTCCAAACACCAACAGAGAGCCTGTACATAAACAGATCTTTATATTTGTGAGAGGTGATGATTTTATAAGGAGAAAA
>WURV02193437.1:0-12213 GCA_011762755.2 Epimenia babai | reverse complement strand
TGAGAAACTTGGATACCCAGAACTGTAGAAGCTTTTGTCTTGCTCATTGAAAAACTGTTCTACGGCACATATGAGACATCATCATATGTTCAATATTTTTAGCAGCAATGTGTTTTTGAGGTTTGGGAGCAGATAAAGGTCTGAGTGAGCCAAATCAGGTTGATACAGGGTGTCATATTTGTGCAGGGTGGCCATTGCGACAACTGTCTTGTGGGCTAGGAATTGTCATGGTGATACAAGACCCCTTTTGTAAATTTTCCACGGCATCACTCAACAGATCAGCATTGTACTACCCATTAGTATGCCCCTTTTCCAGATAGTCAATATGGATAATATACCCTCGGCATCCCATAAGACGGATGAATTCTCACATGACCCTCGTACACAGTGATTTTACATTTTCGGTGTTAGACCGAAATTTCACTCCAGTACATAGCAAATTTACTCCATTGCACAGCAATTTTACTCCAATGACAGCAACTTTATTCCAATAAGAGCAACTTTTCAACAAACAACACGTTTACTCCATAACACAAATTGGTGTTTATTCATAATTTCATCCATATCAAAAAGGTAAATAGTAGTCATGTGATCATGTTGATCATGTGACATGAGATGATATAAGGCTGCACTGCTCGGGAAACGTCAGTATTACCATAGATTGAGGAAATTAATTAAACACTCAACAAGAACATTCTTTGGCAAACTGGGAACTATATATTGCCAAGTTGAGATACATTTTAGATGGGTGCAGTACATTACTAGTATTTGTCTAATTTATGAGGATAAAATTACGAACAAAACTCAACATCCAGGTTAAGTCTCGGTTATTCCGTATATTTTATCCAATAATAGTCACTTGCGTACGTACCTGTGAAATCTGAAGATATGTATAATAACGTGATGGGTTGATTACGGAGCCATTGAGGAAGTGAATTGATTGGTTATCTTTGCACCTAACGATGTACAACAAAGGTGGATGTGTAAATAGTTAAATTGATAAACTGGAGTTAGAATAACGATAAAATAGCTACACATGAAACAAAACTTTGCTTGCAGACATTAGACATCTGACAACAATCACCACCCAGTGTATAGATTAGCTATCACAAACAAACGTTATACCGACTATGTCTGGGGAGGGGAGGGGGTGACCCACGATCCCTACATTATCCATGATGTATCTACGTAACCCACAGACAGCACAGCAATCAGGGATGCCTCACGTAACCTTAGACTCCTCGTTATATCCTAAAGGCATCTATGAGGATGTAGCTTAATCTTGTATCAAATCGATGGATACAAGCCACCCACAATAGGATTTACTACTCGTGGTCTATAAATCTATTGAAGTCGCACAACTTTACCCATTGGCCAAGACTAGCCGGCAAAGTTACGTCTCATTTATTTACTATGTTGGGGAAAGGGAATGATCGGGTTTTAATGTTACTCTATATTAAGGGGAGTAAAAAATTTGCTCTTACATTATCAATTACCTTATTTTCTACACACCCTTATTACAATAACTTATTCCGCTAAATTTTCACTGTATCATATAGTAGAAAGGGGTAGAAAATATTTGTAACATGTGTGGCATCAAGTTGGGAAACTCTCGCATGAAAAGCCATGCTTCGAAGAAATGCGCAGATCCATAACTGGGGACAGCAAAATTACCTTATTGCATATTAGTCTAAGCAGACAGTTGCCTATTCCATTAACACTTAGCACTCTGTAGTCATAGAATTATATAGCTATAGTAATGTGATATACAGATGACAGTGTGGTAAGGGTTAATACCAATGGTATGGCCAAGAAACTGCCTTTCCATGTCGACAGCGCAAATTTCGCAAAATCTGAGTTAAACTTGATATATTATGATTATGTACAGTGAGGTGACCACATAAAAGAGGCAAGCCACAGGAGACAGTGCCAGCATCTGAAACACCGGTAGAGATTATACTGATGGAGAAGAGCTGCGCTTGCATAACAACACTAAAGTAGCCACCCAGACCCTTAAAGGTCAACACTATCTAAAACAGTAACTGAATCATAAACAACATATAAAGTGTAAACTTAGGCAGTGTAAACTTGTTTAAAAGCTTGGGATGAATTGTTCAGCGTTCGACTGATAGTTGACTAAAGAGCTCTTGTTGTAATATTCAGTGTTGGATCGTTAGTCGAGCAGAGCTTTGACTGTGACTTTGACTTACGAATTATGCGAGTGAGGGGAGGTAATCGCCAGGCACCAGTGTGACAGTCCGACACTGAACACGACAGCCGTGATAAATGACAAGGCGCACATGATCCAAGAAATACTGGATGCAACAATACCATCCGAGCGTGAACTAAAAGTCACACAAATTGATCATTCATATAATGGACAATGTGATTAATCAATTAATTCAAGTATCAATGGTGTTACAAAAAAGGGACCAGACCAGCATTGATGTTATATATGATTATAACATGACCACATTATGAAAAAGAAATACCCCGATATGCTATATATGTAGTATGTATGTATTTATAGGCTGATTACCAAAGTAATTGTTGTGAAAGGCCATCATAACTAATTATACCTTTAAGTGATCTTTAGACTAATTTTGATCATGTTTGGCCTGATAATATAATAGGAAGAAATATATTGATTAGGAAATGAAATTGCCTCTGTCAACCTTGAGTGTCGAAAATATTAAATAAAATCATAAATAATTGTCACGGTGAAGCAACGCTGATAGTTTCTTACTTATCGACTCCTCGGGTAAGGTACAGAGTTTCCCAAAAGATGTAAAACATCGCCAACAACGAAGTAACGACTCCAACAAACAAGGTGTAGTCACATGCACTCCTCGGGCCCCATCGTACGTCAAAATATATTTTGTCGTTTTTATCTGTCTGGTTTATCGTAGTCCATGAACCGTCGGCGAATAATATACACTTTCCACCCAAATCTGCGTAGTTGATGAAGAGAGGAATATGCAAGAAAAATGACAATAAGAAAAGAACTGATAAAACAATCACTTGGCACAAAAGTAATGTACGCGTTAATCCTTTCATCGTGCCGAATTAAAAGATATTCATGTGCACTTTACATTGTAAATTTCTCACGACAATGAAAATTTCGATATCGTGTTGCATGATTAATTTAGTCACGAGGAGAAATAAGTTACCGAAAGTTGAAACTAAACCTTCCCTCGGGTTCAACGCATTTTATTTTTATGAGCAATGTGGGGGTTCCCGCCCCTAAAAGGATTCCTAGCAGGATTCCGGAAGTTCAAGTTTGATAATATGAATTAATAACAACATCCGGTTTCCCCACTAAAATGGCCGAAAACGTTACGGACAATGCTGCAAAAGGTGTTTAATAAATCATGTTAAATCTCATCAATCTGTTTTATGAGACGCGTGTCAACTGAAAGCAGCAATCTGGAGCCATTTATTGATCTGGCTATAGTCGTTTGACATAAATAAAGTTAATACGAATGTGGAATTATTTCACCATATGCGACGATTTTTTTTGAACATGAACGTCTGCTAGTAACATTGAATCACACGTTTCGATTGTGCCGTATTGTAATTAACCGTTTAGTAACCAAAAGGAAAATTAGAAAGATACGGTAATTTTTATTATTTACATGAATACTTTAGGTTAATGCGCAATTATATAGAACCACCTCAATTAAATGCCTATTTTTATTTTCAGCTTGTGATGATGGCGATGATACCATGGTAAAAGATAAGAAAGAATCGGACAAAAACTATAAAAATAGTAAAAATGAAACGACAACGAAGAAAAACGCTGAGGAAAATGGCGAAGATGATGCCCAAAACAGTAACGATAATAAAAAGTCTAAACAAACAGAATTATCTAAGTACTGGAAAGCAGTTAAAGAAAATCCCAACGACTTTACAGGATGGACATACCTGTTACAATTTGTTGAGCAACAGGTATAGTGCCAAATTGCATAAAGTTATTTTGTTTTGCTCTCTTGATTCTGAGATTTTTATTAAATTGATGTAGTTATTTCCTATGTCTATATGGACACTATAGACCGTAGGTGTTCAATATTTGAACAAAAATTATCATTCGGTAGTTATTGCAATCTTTTGACATTTGTGAAATTTAAAACATTTTTTTTGATAAATTATATGCCATCACCAATTTAATCAGTGTACTGCATTAATTTGATGATGAAAGAAATTAAAATCATGTCAATGATCGATTGAACAAATTCCTGACATAAAATTGTGATACACTACAACTTCTACTCTCTACAATATCAGCCTATAAAGGTTCTCAGCTGTGGTTGACAATGAATGACTGATACAAAGCCTTGCATGCTCGCATATCGCCCATCAAAGATAACAAAACCCTATTCATTTTAGAAACAGCTTTACTCCAGCAAACGGGAATAAATTACCTGCTGACAATCATCTCGGAAAAGTTGACTGGTTTGAGCGGTTTCGAACCAGCAAGTCCAGTGCCCCTACCACTTGGCTAAGTGCTCCCACTCCATTCCTAGCTAACTGACTAAATTATGCATAATACCTTGAGCTGAACATGAAAGTATCGTGACTAAATATCAATTAAATCAAATATTTCTAGCAGAACTGGGTCAATAAACCCACCCCTTATTACATTAATGAATGGGGTTAGGGGTTGATGAATGATTGTGGTAATTTTTTGTCATCTAACCACTGGTGAGTTCTGTTATTGATTTACGTTACGTAGCTTATATTGCAGAAGAACATCATGGACGCGCGAGTGGCGTTTGACGCATTTCTAGAGATATACCCGTACTGCTTTGGGTACTGGCGAAAGCTGGCAGAAATGGAGCGCAAATATGGCACCGTACCGAATGCCGAAGAGGTCCGGCGATCAATTTTTAGTTGAAAACACGGCATTCCTGATATTATAGCTTTTACTAGGGGAAATGTATAAACGGGAACAATAATGCTCACCATGGATATGTGCTTTTAATGGGAGATAGCTCTCCATGAAGGTGCACAGAAAAATCATATTAGTTGGTTCTGAACCCACTTCCCCATAATAACTCGTTCAGTGCTTTTTTCGATTGGTAGGGTATGGTCCCGATGGCATTTGGACCTGTTGCGGGAAAATATCCATATCCCTGGCAAATTTTGATTGACTTTAATTGTTCATAGCTTATTTTAAAGAGAAATAGGCCTTTTTAATGATACCCGTATCATGTATATTTGTTACATTTTGAGTTTGTAGCAGGTCATCGAAAATAATTGCATTTTTTGTCAATGCTCTGTATATCGCTATTTGAAATAATGCAGGCGGGTTCGTTGATTCATTTCAGGTGTACGAGAAAGGTATTAATGCCATCCCGCTGAGCGTGGATCTCTGGCTGCACTACATTAATTTTTACGTTGTGGCTCACGACGGTGATAGCGACCTTTCGGAGAAACGCAGGAAGTACGCGTCACGCAGGAAGTTGTTTTATCGACTATGATGCGCGTTTATCGTGATTAGTTAATTGAAAATATCCCTGACATGAATCAAACCTCTGGTCTTTCAGCCAGTTTACTACTAAATGACCTAGTGAAGGTAAAAAGTAAAGTACAACATTTATAGACTGCAAGTATCACCCAATAAAGACTCTGATGCAGTTTACAATGAAATGTTTTTACTAGCTATTCAGTGCATATACAATACCTTCGACACTCGCATATCACCCCGCTAAGGATAATATCGAGCATCTACCCATTTTGGAGACGGGTTTACTCCAGCGATCGGGGATAAATGACTCACTGAGGATCATCGTAGAGTAGTCGAACGGCGGGAGGTTTCGAGCCCGCGACCTTTTGGTTACGAGTCCGGTGTTCCTACCACTCGAGATAGTTTCCTTTTCCTTCACCTCCGCGATACGACGTTTTGACTGCGACAGCTTGTACGAGCGAGCGATCGCGGCGGCTGGCACCGATTTCCGCTCGGATAAGATGTGGGATTCTTACATCACGTTCGAGGAGTCGCAGAACGAACTGGCGCGCGTCACGGCGATCTACGATAAACTATTCACCATACCCACGCAGCTGTACAGCCACCACATGGACAAGTGCGTCTAGCGCCGAGTTAGCCGAAAGGGTGTGGTGGGTTGGGGGGTGTTGCAGAGCCGTTAGCTGCCTAGGCTTTTCATATATGCAGTCGCAAATTTCCCCGCGATTGTTCAATAGACGATTTTTTATTGTAGTCGAGCCATTGTTTAGGCCATTCGCTCTTTATAAAACACCTATATATTGTGATTAATGCAATTAACGGGGTTTTTAAGGCACTTCTTGCCGAATGACAGGGGTATTTGAAGTGATACATGAACTTTATAGCATACCATATAAACATCCCTTCCCCTGTAGGACCACCTCTGGCTGCTGCACTGCAAATACGCAGCATGCCAGTGTGTTTTTATTTAAAAATTCCTGTAATTATAATTTTTCAAGGTCCCATTAACTTGCCATTTATTGTAAAATATTTCTCTTACCAAAAATATTCCTGTAAATATCACTGTTTTGTTAGATCTAAGGCTATGATATCACGGTACACAGCCATTGTAAATACATATCGAACTGACTGCACCTGGCCGCACATTATAAAGAGGAATGCGTGATTGTAACACTTTGCTGGTTATTGCATCTCTCGGATTTTACTACGGCCCGCTGCAGGTTCAAGAAACACGTAGAGGAGCACCACCCCAAAGACATCCTCTCGCTCGACGATTTCTTCAAACTGCGTCGCGAGGCGTTCGCTCCGAACGCTTGTGGTGCGGACACGGCGGCCACGGAAGAGGGTACGGATGTCGCCCCGCCAGGGGTCGACGAGGCACCCCCGGGCAGTGATGCTACTGTATCGCAGGTACTTGAACGTGGAGGCCACTTAATGGAATGAGGGATATATATATATATATATATATATATACGCGTCGTATTTATTTTTTATTTATTTATTTCATTGATTTAATAGCAATTTGTGTCTTAAATAATCTTACTCCTTCGGTGGAATATAAAACTACTGTGATTTTCTGAGTTACCTTTTAATGGTAGTAGTAAATGTCAGTCACACTCAGAATATTACTCCTTCATACCCTTAAGAAATTTTTAAATTACACTGTTCACCATGACAAATCTTTTTCAATATTCAAGCACGAATATCTTATATTTTAATATATTTTCTTGGCGTTTAAGACGCCGGGAAAATGCCAAGTTTGGGCAGATTCGGACTCGCAAGGTCGGCGCGATAAAAGGGTCGTGAGGTTCAACACTCCATTTGTTTCAAGCTGATATCCGACATGATTAACGTGGTTTATGGCCTTCATGGATATATGTAACATAATGTGGCCATTGCCTTCACTCAAACAAGTCGCAGTTTTTCTGTCCTAGGCCGACGTAGTGTGTTTATTGCGCCCTGTACGATCGCCACCTGCCTAATGCACATGCACACACCCATTTGTTCCCAACTGATGCACTGAGCCACTTGTCTCCGACCGTGCACCTCCCGACACTTAACGTCCCCCCAACTAATGTCCCTCACACCCACACCCCTAACTATTCATTTTCTTACGTCCCTGACTCACACCTCCACCGACGCACGGATGCACTCGTCAACTACCCCGCGGTTGATCGCAACTTATTGGGAGATACACGCATCACAACACCCGCCCACACCCACTGACACACGGCGATGTACGGTGTGTTCAGATTTATCACGAGTCGGAGGTACCGGCTCTCCGCGCCAAGATGATAAGTCAGCGCGAAGACGTGTACTCGAACAACGAGATGGAAGTCAGCAGACGATGGGCATTTGAAGAAGCTGTGAGTCATCCGATGCATAATTATACAATGTATACATCTTTACGCGCTTTTGCGTCTTTACGATGTTCGATTTATATATCCATACTCCGTCGCCTCGGTATCTTCTACCACGTCTCAATCCAAAGCTGTGGACTTTTGATCTCCTTTTACACGAAGGCATCAATTTTAGAGATCGAACTAATGGATCCAACAAAATTTTTCTTCTTTGTAATTTTTAATTCATACAGAACTCGAATGATTCGTTATCTTACGAGACGATTCATTATCTTACGAGCCGGTCTGCTCGGGTGTTACAGATTAAGCGGCCGTACTTTCATGTGAAGCCGCTGGAGCGTGGCCAGTTGAAGAACTGGCGCGAGTACCTGGACTACGAGATGGACAACGGGAGCCACGAGAGGATTGTCGTGTTGTTCGAGCGGTGCATGATCGTCTGCGCACTCTACGACGAATTTTGGCTAAAGGTCAGTGTATTCCGCATCTAGGTCAGTGTATTCCGCGTCTAGGTCGGTGTATTCCGCGTCTAGGTCGGTGTATTCCGCGTCTAGGTCTGTGTATTCCAGGTCAGAGTCAGTGTTTTTAAGCTCAAACGGTGTGTTCAGGTTAGCTACCACTGTATTCTGCCTCAGAGCCGGAGTATTACGGCTCAAGGTCGGTATATTCCTGTTCAAGGTCAGGTATTCTGACTAAAGATCACATTAGTTTGGCTCAGTCTGTGTATTCTGGCTATAAGCTGGTGTATTTTGTCCTGAAGTCGGTGTAGTTCAGCCTAATGTCTGTGTATTCCGTCTCAACTTTGGTGTTTTCTATCTTAGGGATGGCGTAATTTAGCTTAAGGTAGGCATATTCTGGCTCAAGACCAGTGTATTCTGGATTATGGTCGGTGTATGGAATGCGTGATAGTCATTACACTGGGACATATTCAATGCTGACCCTGTGATACAATATCGTATGGTCAAAGACACGGCTGTTCGTGAACTCACTATTATTGAAATATTCAGGGTAAGTAGATAGTCGAGTGTTAGGGTGCTAGACTCGTAAACGAAAGGTCACGAGTTCTAAACCATCCCTCGGCCTGGTTTTTGGTGACTATCTTCAACAAATCGGTTATTTTCTCGGGGTAGACCCATCTCGAAATTGGGCAGACGCTCGATACCAGCCTTCATGGGTAATACGCGATAATGTCAAGCGTATTGTATCCGCATTGAATAGCTGCTGTAAGCATTCATTTTAACTCGCGTATGAGAGCCTTTATCAGCTAATACTTGCGGTGTATAAATGTTGCGTATGACCTTTTATAGTACGCGCGTTACATGGAGGGTCACAGCGCCGATGGCGTGCGGTCCATCTACAGCCGCGCCTGCGGCATCCACTTACCAAAGAAACCGAGTCTGTTCTACGCGTGGGCAGCATTCGAGGAACGCCAAGGTAATGTATGTCTGATGGTAGCAGCACACAATGCGGTACGTTAGCGTGAGATTCTGATGGGGAAACCCCAACAAAAATGGAATGAAAAATAAATATAATATAAAATGTTTGGACTAGAACTTACACCAATAAAAGTCATGATACATCACCAGTGTATGTTATAAGCTCAATAACTTGTAATTTTGTTTTTATTTGTCCTTGACATTATTGCAACGGACTTAACCGTGAATTGAGATGATCCGGGTTTTTTTGTACCGTGATGCAAGAATGTTGGAGTCTGAATTCTAATTTGACGATATTTTATTCTCTAGAAATTTCTACAGTCACTCCGGCAAGTTTATTAGGCATTAGACCTCTCCCCCTTCCGATTCGTCACTGTTTTTTTGTTGCCATTAGGCAAGCACGACGCCGCGTTGGAAGTTCTCGACAAGCTCTTGACTCGTATCCCGAACCACGCCGTCGTCACGCTGAAGAAGATCGGCGTGCTGCGACGCTCGGGCGACCACGCGTGCGTCGAGGAGATGTACAAGACGTCCATCGACAACGCCCGATCGGCCGCCGCGAAGAACTTCTACGCCGGCAAATACGCCCGATATCTCTCCAAGGTGAGCCGGCGTGGGACGTGCGGAGTCCGTCCCCGGTCAGAAACGCCGCGTCGAGCGACGTCAGTCGCCGATTGTTTCCCTCAGCCGCACTCCGCGCGAGCCGTCGCTCGTACAGCGAACGTCTCGCGAGGCACGTCGGTCTGCTCCTGTTGCCAGGACTCATTTTGCCTCGCCACGAACGGATGATTCGGCATGGTTGACCTAATGGTTTATTGATTGGTGAATAGTGAACCATCCGCGTACGAGCCAGGCCCGGTATTATTTAACTTACCGTCATTGTTGCGGAAACAATGGCGCCAGTCGTCCGTTCTTGGCTATGTGAGCGAATACGTCGTGCAGATTTTCTCTAATAACGCTTCAAAAAATAGTTATCTACATTATTCATTTGTTTCGGTAATTATTGGCTATTCCGTTATCTAATGAGGGACACGCATTTGCCTACGTGTAGGTGTTGGGGGACGTGGAGAGGTCACGGGACGTTCTTAATGAAGCAATCAACAGGGACCAGGTAAACATTACATACATATATTGTATATTACATATATATTATAGATATATATACTATATATATATTATATATATATATATATATCCATCCTCATAGAGTTTTTCATTCATATATTTCGGTTACCTTTCTAACTTTCTGTAAATCAATTGTTTCGATTTGCTTTAATCATATCGTCAGTTGTGATATATTTTACATTTTGCACACAGAGTCATCACTATCACTATTGTCACTATCGCGTGATGTGAATATCACTTGCAATTATGATATGTAATTGTCCTTTTTATCACGATTAACTTTTCTCGCTCAAGAAGTACATTTAGTTAATTCCCCTGTTGTATTCTACCGCCCTCTAGCCACCATCAGCAGCCTGTATCCACATATACCCGCCCTCGATTTCTTGTCCTGTGTCCAGACACAGACCTACGATGCCACCATGTAAATATCCCTTTCTCACCCACAGACCAACAGCCGAACGCCGCCCTATAAATGTACCATCCCTTTCCCACCCACAGACCAACAGCCGCCTCTACCTACAGCTCATAGACACCGAGTTCCAAACGTGCCCGGTGTCCGTAGACAGAATCGACGCCGTTTTCCACAGCGCGCTCGCGGCGGATCTCCCCCTGGCGATGAAGGTCCAGTTTTCGCAACGACGCCTCGACTTCCTCGATGATTTCTCTCCCTTGATCGACAAGTATAAATGTAGCTTAACCGGCACGTGTCCACCAACGTTGATGCAGGATTAAATTAACGACACTGGTCATGGAGCGGTCTCAACGATATTTATCAACAAATGATCACTTACATTCTGCGTGTTGGCTTATAAAAAATCGCCCTGTATTTCGTTGATCTCTTCGGGATTCGAAACCTAATGGATTCTAACTCGTGATGTCGAGTCATTGTCGTGTGAGTAGACGTCGACTCATTGTCGTTTGGGTAGATGTCGACTCATTGTCATCTGGGTAGACGTCGACTCATTGTCGTTTGGGTAGATGTCGACTCATTGTCATCTGGGTAGATGTCGACTCATTGTCGTCTGGGTAGATGTCGACTCATTGTCGTCTGGGTAGATGTCGACTCATTGTCATCTGGGTAGATGTCGACTCATTGTCGTTTGGGTAGATGTCGACTCATTGTCGTCTGGGTAGATGTCGACTCATTGTCGTCTGGGTAGATGTCGACTCATTGTCGTCTGGGTAGATGTCGACTCTGGGTAGCCATCTGGGTAGCGTGACTATATGTCAAAACGCGACTATACTGCCAGTATATATATGACACTACTCTACACTTTATGGTAAGTTTGTACGTATGTTTTTTCTACCGTATCCAGAGTGATGGAGGCGTATAACGAACATCAAAAGCTGACAAAGGAGCACGGATCTGAGCGGAAACGCAAGCTCCCCGACGCATCATCCGAGTTAGTGTGCCCGCTCTGTGCGAGTAGTTGTGTATTACGGGTGCGAATAAACCGGATCTGTCAAAGAGCCTTCCACAAATCTTCTTTTCTCATGTCTTTCTCGTGTCCGTCATGTTCGTGTACAGTTCGTGTCTCGTTACCACCGGAATGGGCGGTTTTTGTTGCAGGGGGCGATAAACGAAAAGGATGGATGTAATCGTTCGCTATGAACAAAACTATATCAAAATATGTAAACAATCTCGTCTAATGTAAACAATCTCGTCTAATGTAAACAGTCTCGTCTAATGTAAACAATCTCGTCTAATGTAAACAGTCTCGTCTAATGTAAACAATCTCGTCTAATGTAAACAATCTCGTCTAATGTAAACAATCTCGTCTAATGTAAACAATCTCGTCTAATGTAAACAATCTCGTCTAATGTAAACAAT
>WURV02193426.1:0-12213 GCA_011762755.2 Epimenia babai | reverse complement strand
AAGAATGTTCTAACATTCGAAAGCTTGTGATCTATATCTCCGCAGTGAGCCATAAAGGTGTTACCACTTTATTTGCCTATTATACAGTCGTGGAGTTGTTCTGCCGACACAGTTTCGATGTGCAGTTGCTCGCTTATGCTATGAACTGTATACTATGTTGCTAACAATCTTTATCTGATCTTACTATATATGTCTATTTTTGACTCATTTATGGTCTGCAAAGTCTAATTCTGAACTGTATTCCTTGTATTTCTAGTTAATCATGGTCACAATAAATTGGTAGCGTCTTTGATAGCCATGGGTTGGAAGGGCACTATAAATCAATGAAATTTATAATTTCATTACTATTAACTTGTGTTAGGCTATGATTTAACCTGTATGTGGTTCTACTGTGTTATACAATATAATTAGTTATTACACGAAATGTATATAGGCGCTTTGAAGATGTACTAGTTGTTAAGGCGCCACCAAAACAAATGTATTTTTATTTATTACATAAAAGTCAGAAAATAAAATGCATTGTAAGAACTATGTGGTCTTTCATCAAATATTGATGAAGAAAAATACTCGAATGTGAAAACGCCCCAAGAAACGTTATGGCATACGTGTATGTATGGAGCATTTCCTCTTTGGGCATTATAGTCCTGGGGCCTTTTCTCCTGATACCTTCTCAATTGACTGTAGTGTAATTATTGACCAATGGGTCATAATGTTGCCTTGGTTAAAAATACAATCGGCACGCGACCGGAATTGACACTCCTGTAAGCTTAGGTTTGGGGCAAGGCGTTTCTAATTTTTCGCTTTCATCTTATTTTGACGGATTGAAAATTATCTTCCATCTGGTCAATTTTGCGCTATAGTTCTATAGCTTTGTTTCATCCCCTTTCCTTTGTACAGGGAGCTCAATCATCGACGTTTTTATCGAAGTACTTTACGTCATTCATCACATGTCCATACCATCTTAGTCTCCCTTATCTCAGCTTGTCTCCGAATTGTCTTGCAAGGGCCATCCATCTGATATATTCATTCCGGATTTACATCTGACATACCATTGCAATTTTCAACCTCCGAATTAGAACCGTCTCAACTTCATCTCAGCTATCACCAATTCCTTTTCCCACCCCTTACTAAATGCCATTCTCGCCTCACAATAGCAAGGCTGGTTTTATTAATATGACCATCGTACCTAATACGAACGGGGAGGAACATTGACCATTGTACAAAGAACGGTTATCTGACTGACAGGGTCGCTGCCTTTTACGGGGTAGCCAAGATGGCGACATGTGGAGACAGGGAATAGCGATTGTTACTAGAGTAAATATTAATGTCATATACCACCATCACAGCCACACCGACCATGATACGTCATTGTAATTGAGCTCTGATTGCACAAAATTTGTGGGGCATTGGTATTTTCTATTTGAGATCGTTTGTTTTAAAGAATGTCGATACAAGGGACTATGAATGTTTTGTGTCATAACAGCATCGTTACCGTATTGTCCGTTCGCCTGGATTTGCAGAATTTTTGTATCTTGGAAATAAAACTGGTATAAACCTACAATTAACATTCAGCTTGTTCACTCATTGCGGAGGGTCTCGCATACATTATAGGTTGCCATCAATGGTTGACATATTTTCTTCAAGTAACCAAATATGTATACGCGAGGCTGCACCAAGTGAAATCTAGGGATCCAAAATTTGTCTTAGTCTTAGATATCCCCACAGGCCCTTATCCCCTCCATATGTCGACATGTGATTAACACGGTTGGGAAGAGCGTGTTCATAACAATAAATCCTGAAGACGCTACGTGCTTGTTTTTTTAAAGTAATTCTTAATAGGAAGTGCCACTTTGCCTACGTATGACAATTATAATGCCTTTTTTTCGATATTGTTCTACTCTCCACTGTATTCAAGATTATTGCATGCTTACTCTGAATGTATATAATTGTGCCTAACATTACATGTATACTGTTAGGTGTTGATTTTATATAATATAATTACATTATAGACTTGGACCATTAGACTAATGTTTCATGTAAGGTGTGTTTGACAGCTCAGGTAAAAAGTACACTTCAAATAATTTTCATTTTCTTTCATTTCATGGTATGCACGGGCAAGTTGAACTCTCTCACACAGTCGATGTAAACGAAACCACTTAAGTAGACAATAGTGCAGTCTAGGAGTAGCTACTTTAGCTTGCTGATGCCCGCAACGTACTTTTTTGTCGCCAGTAAACGGTAATTTGACAAGACACACCACTGTCTTCGACATTCTGTGTATTAATGACACGACTGACTTGACACTTTAGAGAAAGAAATTTTTTAGCATATGCTATTCACACCAATGTCTGGCAAGTGAAATCATTCGCAATCTTATATCGCACTTGACTGTGAGCGAATAACAAAAAGATCTCTATGCTCGTGGACCAGTAGAGATTTCTCACCGAGCTCATCGTTCAAAAGTCGAGAGTTCAAATCCAACACAAACTCCTTCGATTCATCAATTGATGCAATAAACGTTAATGTATATGCTCTGTTCATTTCAATAAGAAAGCAACACCAGAAACGTTTGTTGTGGATGATACTGAATTTGACATTGTTTTAGACAATGACATTAGCCTCTTCTTGGCTTTCGGTAATACTGCGCTTGCATTCACCCTGAAACAGAAAAAAAACAATTATCGAACAGGTCTCAATTAATGGCGGCATCATGCTCGTGTTCAAAAAAGTAAGACAAGCTAATGGTCATTTCAACTCGGTTTTGCGCTTGTTCACTGATTCCATATTTATATTTTCGTGAATAAAATAATGCAGTACGTAGTGTGTTGCTGTAAATGTTATGACATGATGGACATTCCCGTGCAAAAGTGCTTAACATATGCACTTCGTTTTATTCAATGTCATTCGAAATAGGAGTCCTAGGAGTCGAAACCTAGTCCTAAAGTGACGTAAAGGTTATGGAAAGATCATCTTGCCGCACTAAAATAACATCATCGGGAATACCGATTGTGAAAGTGAAAACTGCTCATTGTTATGTTCACATTGGTTGGTGTTCAGGCAACTAGAGTGGGAAATCAAGTTTTGACAAATATTTGCGCTAATTCATCTCGTTAGGAGTTCAAATTAGGGATATCCGGTTTAATGAGCATCTGCCAAATGGCAGAGCTTTTCACTAAGCAGACATGGAGATAAGGATATTCAAATTAAAAAGTTGATGGGAATAACCCCTTTTGCCCCCATGACGAGATGCCGAACAAAGCTAAGATAGTAACCCGAAGACTATATCTGCCAAATGGAAGAGCCTTGCGATAAGAGGTTCTTGAGAAGTTTTTATTACTTAAGAAATATGAAAATCGGCATAAATTACCACCCCTAGCTGCGATGACAATACCATGAGCAAATCTAGAAGACACCAACCCAAGGGGAATATCTGCCTAATAGCAGACCTCTGCCAAACGGTTTTTTTTTCACAAGAAAATACGCTCATTTGTTGTAGCCATCGGATCATTATACTTCATCTCCTCAGCCCTTGAGATATGGCGTGCCTTAAGAAACCGTGCTTGGTCCTCTACTCTACAAACTGGATATTAATCACGATAAAACTGAACTACCGGTCATAACATTGCAATTTTGGCGCATGCCAATTCCGCATATCTCAATTAACTTCCAAAGGACGATTTTTTCTCCTAATACAGCCAGGAACATTGGCGTTATATTTGATTTTAATCTAACCCTTCCTGACCACATCACACTCATGTCCTCCTACTTTCATCTACGTGATATCAAATCTGAATGCGAGTATCTCTCTCTCTCTCTCTGCAGTCCACCGACACTTTGATTCATGCTTTTATCACGCCTCGCCTTGAGAGCTGTATCACTCTTTTACTCAATTTCCCAGCCTATGAAATTTCCCAAATACAGAAACACTACAACTCTGCTGCTTGTATTATTGCGTAAACCTCTCACCACCAACATATGTCAGTTCTCTTAAAACTCCACTGGTTGCCTTTGAAATTCAGGATAATGATCCAATGTTTAAAATTCTTATTATCACTCACAAATGCATTTATGGTTCGTCGCCTTTCTATCTTAAGAACTCTCTCAAAATACCTCCAGACAAACCAGGCAGGCAAAAGGCAAAGGCGAGGTTTTAGTGCTACTTTATTATCAAATGTCAGTCGCACATACAGCATTGCCCTCATCCACCAGACTGCTTCTGCCAAAAACCAAGCACAATTATCTGGGCGACCGATCTTTCACTCATGCCGGTCCTATGCTCTTCAACTGCCTTCCACCCGATAACCTATTTATGTAATCTTTCCTTTAATTAATCACAAAAATGACTACTCACATTATTCTTCCATAATTGTTGTATTTTGTCAATTTGTCACCTTAGTTTTTCATTTTAGTAATTGTATTCGTATATACCTTGTGTTGTCCATTATTAAGCGTCACAATGGTGTAATACCATTAATGCGCTTTACAACTCGTCGTCATTATCATAAGTTGCATTCGCCATCTTTATTCGATCACTTGACAACTTCGATTTCGAGTGACGCTGATAATGACTCGACGTCGACCGGTTTACGAGCCGCCATTTTGTGGGAGTATTTTTACTGCACGGATTACCCGAGTCACGTGTTGAATACTCGTATACCATTGGAGAAATGTGCGCAAGATCTTGCAAAAAAGAGCACAGCTCTAATGCCATATTTCTTTGCAAATATTGACGATTTCTTGCAAATACTGACTAGGGCAAGAAATAACAGCAAGAATTACCGCAGTGTAAACGCCCTACTAGGAATTTATGGATTTTAAATTTATTTTATTGTTAGCATATTTTCTGAATAAATGTATAATATAAGTAGCCGTATTAGTCTTGTGAAGTACGAGAAAAAATGAGGTAACCCCTTTTGAGACTAATTGAATTTATTCGTCAACAAGCTCAGTCAATTGCTGTAGCTAATCATTATTTAATTCATGCCCGGTGGCACCTAGTTTTCTTTATCTCGCTATAACAACACGTTGCATTTAGTGATCGTATAATAATTTTCTATTATGTTTTCCCTTTATGGTTTATCTCTTCGTGTTATTTCAACAATCCAGTGTGACTCAGTTTTGTCTAATAACTCAGTATAAATTTCTTGCACTCCCACATGTTGATACATTTTATTCGATAAGCCTGAAGAAGTCTATTACATATATGCGAAAGCTTGTTTATGAATAAATTCAATTAGTCTCAAAAGGTGTTACCTCATTTTTTTCTCTTACTTTACAAGACTAATATAGCTACTTATACAAAGAATAATAATTATTCTTGAATCCATTAATATTTTTGATATTATGCTCGGGGACTCCCGAGAATATAGTTGTTACATTTGGTTGTTATCTATAATGCTAAATGAAAATGATTTGTAATCCTAATGGGGGCAGTGTGCGGAATGATAATTTTACTTCAATAGCAGTAAGTGTAGAATAATTATAACAGCTCTATAATTATATTTTACATATATAAAAAAATGTCAACATCGGATTGATGAATGGCTATATGGATGGACATCAGAGTCCGATCAGAATAGATCAATATATCCAATGTGAGCTGACAATATATATGTTTCTCAAAGAGTTTTTGGTATAACGTACGTACGCACACTAACATAGACAGACAGACACAACACACATGGAGACAGACACAACACACATGGAGACAGACACACACACACACACTATATAAAGAGGTCCGGCCTAAATATGTCAATAAACATTTAACCCAGGCGATATTTTAGACTTGTTTCATGATTACTAGTAAATAGTGAATATAGTCCTAGGCCATAGTGTTGACAGAAGTTGTTATCGGAATGTAGTCATATGAAACCATGCCTTGGCCTGCTTATAGCCCCGACCTTTCACCTCTCACACATGCCTGGGGTGAAATGGGTTGACGAGTGCACGAACAACAATAACTCGCATCAAATGTGGACCAACTAAGAGATGGGCTGATTGGGGAATGGGCGAACATTGACCGGGATGTGTTTGTGAGGCTGATGAGGTCGATTTGTGAGGCTGATGAGGTCGATTTGTGAGGCTGATGAGGTCGATTTGTGAGGCTGATGAGGTCGATGCGTCAACAAATACAGGCTATAATCGCTTCAGACAGTAGACCCACGAGTTACTGACAGCCAAACTGCCATCTTGTATGACATAATTCTCATAATATATATATATATATACTTAATGAAAAAAGTTAAGCCCCACCCTATTTTGCAAATGTCACTTTTTAGCACATGGCCATCAAAATGTGGGACCACTACGTTTTCAAGGATTTTGTTGCAGTATCTTTGGCCAGTTAGTTCCAAACGTTGCTCCACGTTGCCTCCAAACTTGACTTTGACAGTCATTTGCACGCAGAAGAAAGTGCCTCTCATTGGACAAATGAACCTTTCTCCATGTCTGCGGGTTCCAGTGTTGCCGGTGCATACACCACTCTCTTCTTGCCCGTTTGTGAAGCCAAATTAGTTGAAATCTTCATACTGGTTGTCTGGCACGGTAGCCAAGATTCCACCGCTGATTGTGTACAGTTTTTGTAGAGATTGGACCGTCTATTCACCACATGTATCGTAAAGCGTTGCTACTGGCAAAATGATGTCTTCGCATGAGTCTACCGACATGTCTGTCATCACCTTCCTTTTTTTGTTGGTCTCCCAGACATTGCACTATCTTTTACATCACCAGTCTCTCTCTATTCTGGGTGATAAGTCTATCAATAACACACAGATTACAGCCCCTCTCACAGATGATCGCATGGGTAGACATGCCAGTGTCACCGGCATGTGTCAGTGTCACCGGCATGTGTCAGTGTCACTGGCATGTGTCAGTGGTGTCAATCCCAGTGGCTTTCATCACTAAAATTCGTCATCTTGGTCCTATCGCTAATTTTGGTGGGGCGTAATTTAGTTCCTTCTTTGAGTTTATTTATATATATATATTTAGGCCGGATGTTTCTTTTAATATAATATATGTGTATATACACAAACACACAGAAGAGTACCATTGTATTCGACTACTTTCATGTGTAAATTCTGTAACAAATCTCCTCAGCTGCATGAGGAAATGGGTTGAAAACAAAATTGATGTTACAAAACAACCTACATTACTCCTGAATGGCATTCCCTGTATAGATGAATGTAGAATTAAGATATATATGTACAGTTATGTACCGGAATGTATATGTATTCATACTTTTGATTCCATTATGAGTTGAATGGTGTACTGTGTAAATGAAGTCTAGGCTACTATAATAAACTAACGATTTCACAAAATGACAAATAACCAATAACTTTACTTTAACTAGACAAGATAGCGGAGACAATCATAAAAGCAAAGAATTCTACAAAAAAAATTCAAATCAACTCATAAGACATTTAGGTGAATAAATAACAAATTGCATTAAATGATATTATGCAGATTTAAGTTTGTCTCCAAATATGAGTTTATATAAAGTTTAATCCATACATGTAATCACAACACGATTGATTGAACCCATCCACAAGTCTAAGCTGAACTCCGACCCCTACTAAGTTTGACACAAGTATACATGCGTTCATCCAAGGCGACCTTGAATCCCATATTAGTTTGACATACATGTAATCACCAGAGGTGATATATGACCCTTAACCTACTTCGTTTCGAATGTGTCATCATCCAAGATGACCTCCAGCATCATTCGACCTGGACATGAAATTCTAAATTGACCTCTGACTTCGGTCAAGCTGTACAGAGGACCCTCGTTAATCCGGACACTTTGGTTACTCATGATTATTCCGGATAAATGAATTACTTCCTATTTAATCAATTAAAGGTATAGTAATACACACTACTGACATACACACCGTATCGAGACTCCAGAATGTTTCGTTCCAATCGCTACAGTGCGTAGAAGATACTGTACTCACTTCACATATATTAAAACTTGAAAGAAACTCCAACATAATTTACATAATTATTGTGGCTGAACGTCATAAAAACAAAATTTCCAACAAAATGGACAACGCAATAATTTTGATAAGGGTTGATTTACACTCTGGAGGAAAAACAACTCACGTCTAAGCTTTAAAGAGATTTGTCACTTTAGCTTGCTAAGTGCAGTAGAATAGCGTTGATTCATGATTTGGGATATTTTCCACGATTTCTCCACAGCCCTCGTATTTTGTGCAGTAAACTTTGGCGTTTTGATAGTCAAAGGAAATCAATCAGTACAATAATAATAATATTATGCAATCCATTACTGTCATATATCATCAGGAATTGGCGTATATCTAACATCATAAACCAATACTGATTGAAAGTCCACTCTGCAGCTCCATCACATGAAGCGGACCTGTCCAAGTGAAGGACACAATGTCTGAATACCGGATATTAACCGATAGTGAATGAATAAGACACGCTCATCAATTCACTGGAATACGAAAGTACACAAAACAGGATATAGCTTCACAGATTTACAGATAGTGGTGTCGTTTTAGTCATTTGCTAGCCTTAGAATGTTTTCGTTCTGACAGTCGTGAGCAAATATAGTTGTTTAGTTTGGGGAGATTTGTTAGATATTAACCGCTGACAGATTATCAAGTGAACATAATTATAAATACACAATAATAATATGGGTGTCGTAAAATTGGCGTCCGGTTCCGGAAGGTGAGTTTCCGGATTAATAGTACATGTTAAGATTACCAATGTTCTGTTCCGTGTAATGTCATCCGGATCTTGAGGTTTCTGGATTTATGGGGTCTGGATTAGCGAGGGTCCTCTCACTCCTCTGTACATGAAATCATCTTTGATGATCACCGATTTACTTTTACTTTGACCCCCGCGTTGAATCATGCAAGTCCCATGGGGCATACATGTAATCATGTAAGGTGAGCTCTGACTTTATTCGACCTATATATAAAATTATGCTAGGTGACCTCCGAGTTAGTTCGACGCGTATGTCGTGTAATCATCCGAAGCCACGAGGAGTCGATAGCGTTGCCGTAGATTGCGTGCTCGCACGTGGTAGTTGTTGATCTCAGTCACACATGAAGCTGGGAACCAGCCGCGCTCACCGTCGCGGATTCGCTCCCCTTCGTACCAACCTGATGAGTGGCATACTCTCTATTGATTATTCGAGTAATATCGTCTGAGTTAACCGTGACCCACGCAGCGAACGTAGATGTGACCTCTACACACATACAAGTTCGATTGAACCAATTGGAAAAAAAAAAACAAAAAATACAAAAACAAAAACCAAAAAAAAACAAAAATAAAAAAATATCAGGAAATCAGAAAATATTGGTAAAATGACAGGCACATAGTGGTGAAAGAATGGGCATAGAAGTGAGCACTGTTAAGCCATGCATAAATAAACTGCAATGTCACTTCGACAAGAATCAATCATTACTTTCGAGTTCACCGCTCATTTTTGTGAACAAAAATGGGGAGATGTCAATAATCCAGGTTTATGTACTACAAAGATGTCTCATTTTAAATTCTTAAACAAGGAGCCAAAGACGCTCACCTAGCTATTGCGAAACAAAAAAGGACAAACAACAGAGAAAGAATAAAAATGACGAATGAAAGAAACACTGAAGATGCGTGAATATAAAAGAAAACTTAAGAAAAATAACAAAAACTAACGCAAAACTGAATAAAAACCCAAAAACAAAAAGTAAGTAAAGGAGCCTTCCAAATACTTGAATATTAAAATGATAGACCAAACAGGCCTCAAAACACTCATTCAGGCATTAAAACAAAAGGCCAAAGAGGCTTAAAACACAGTGGTAACATTCAACATAATCAGTGAAGCTATAAATAATGGAATACCCATATCAGGACCCTTTATAACAGCCAAAGAATTGAATATACCTGAGCTGAAAGAAACATTTACAGATTGATATTGATACTTTTCACTGATGATTTACACAATCTAAAACAAACCATCGGCCATTTTGCGGAAGACGTTAACAATATCGGTGTTTTCCAGTGACAGTTCGTCTGGTTGTGTAGCTAGGTATTCTTTAGTTGCCTGTACTTGTGGGCAGTCTGAAAGTCATCAGATAAAAATGAATGGAAGCACCTTCTAAGTTGAACAAAAATTTCTTGAAACATTAGCTTTCGTATAAAAAAAGGATCCTTCATCAGGTGATTAGTGAGAAAAAGTAAAACATACATTCATATACAGTGCCAGTATGAGTGGATTGAAACATAGTTATAATTAACGATTAATAAACTAAATTGCGTAAAGGATAAACGGAGATTCAGGTGATTCATTGATTCTGCTTGCAACACTGGCATGTAGTGTTGGAAGATATTCATGCAGCATGTCCTGTAGGACTTCCCATTCAGTATTCCATCAGTTGTCACCAATCTTCTACACTGTTGGCTGATATGCAGCCTCATACCATAACTGAACCTCAACCAAGCATAACTGCAGGCTGCAGACATGAATCAATGAACCTTTCGATATCTCATATACCACCTCATGTTTGTACCTAAGATTTCAAATTCTGACTCATCGGTCCACAATACTTTCCATCACTGATCATCAGTCCATGACTTATGTTTTGTAGCATACTGGAGTCTCTTTGTAAAATTAAGTTTGCGTAGGTATGGTTTTTAGCTGCAATTCACCCATGGAGACCGCTAGCTAACGGCCAGACTCCTACGGACTGTGGATGCATCAACTTTCATACCAATAGTTGCCTCAAGTTCACTCACAAAATTTGTACTTGTTTTTCATCTATTTCTCAATGCCAGATACATATTACTCTTGAGAATGACATCAATGAGATAAAATACATACCCCATTCTTCGTAAACTTTCTCGCCATCACTGGTAGCCTCAACTTTAGGGATGACTGCATCCATCCAGCGTGCATGATCAGTTCTAGTAGTGGATACACATATGATATGGCATGAGTGATGACTGATAAATAAAATGTTTTTATTACATTTGCAGAATGCTTAGGGTCATTGTCTTGCTGGAATGTGAAATTGTCTCCAATAAGCCGCTCGCCTGATGGTATAGCATCGTGGATCAGGATATGTTTATATTTGGATACATTCAGTATTGCATCAATTTTCACCAAATCTCCTACACCATCTGCTGATATATAGCCCCATACCTTAGCTGAACCTCCACCATGTTTAACGGCAGGCTGCAGACATGATTCAATGAATCTTTTACCTGAGTGACGCTTTACATACTGCCTCGTGATTGTACCAAAGATGTCGAATCTTGACAAATTACCTGCGCTTCACATTTTCTTTTGAGAAACAATGGTCCAAATAATCACTTAACAGTTAAATATTTCTTGTTAACATAATAACTGAATATTTTCATATATTTTCCTAATAAATAACCCATTCAACATGTTGCTAATTATAGACACTTTGTTTACCTATCAGTTATGGGTGAAAAAGTTTTAGAGGGTAAAATAAATGTGCGCAAGCAAGTTCCGTCATTGATTTTCATTCTACGATTAATGCTAAAACAACAAATGAATCTCCTTATCTATGATGGATGAATGTTAGGTTAAAGGAAATGCCACTGTATGTAGTAGTAGATCCAGTTCTTATCCGACATCCCTGTTAACAGAGACGGCGGATAGACCTCGTTCCAGTAGCAATCCTCCTCACTCCCACACTCCATCTTGCCACATTCAGTGCATCTTCTTTAGTTAGGAAACCTTCCTGCTCTCCTCCTCCACCTCCATCCTCTATGTCTTCCTAAGTCACCTTTGCTTCCTATTACCATCAACATTAAACTTCAATGCCCTTTTCAAAACATGTCCACCTTAGCACAATGTTCATACCATCATACCGCATTTGCCTTTACCATTTGATCGAGCGTTTCCTCCAATCCTAACAAATCCATCACTCAATGGTCTTTCTCATGTCTGTCAGTATCACGCCACACATTGCCCTCAGCATCCGCGCTCAGTTCTCAAAATTACCATCTCATTTTTGCCTATACACTATGTCTCACTCCTATACAACATTGCAAATTTCACACAAGTGTGACACACTATTCTTTTCATCTTAAAGAGGACTTTGCGAGAATTTTTCAGACTGGTATATGGAAAATTAGTATTCATTACTTTTTCAAATTTTTTTCTTAAGAAACCCGTTTTCCGCGTTATTTTTGCCGATTCCGCGAAATTTGTCCGTTTTCCGCAAAACG
>WURV02193415.1:0-12213 GCA_011762755.2 Epimenia babai | reverse complement strand
ACCTGCCAAAAGCTTTAGATATCAATAGAGGACATCCATAAGGACCCGTGGGGCCAAACATATCCATCACATATTGTGCATTTTAAAAAATATACTATTTCTACTTAGTGATTCTTAGCAAATTTTGAGTAGTTTATAAAGGTTGGTGGCCATGTTAGTTTAATGCATAGTAATTGGAATGATAAAGGGCTACTACATTTTTATAGACTAACTAATTCATTGATCACAAGTCTTCACATAAATCCTCTGCTTCATTAGGTGATTAAAAGGGTATTGTCCTTTATCCTTCCAGTTACTATAATATATAGAGGAAACGATAGTCATGGAATTTAGAGGAAAATATCGTCGAGAAGATGGAAAATCAAATTAAAATTTAATTAGTCACATTACCGCTGATATACTGAGTAGACTTAGGCATGGGTTTAGTACTCATCCAAAAATTAAGGCTATCAGATGTAGTTTGCATTGAATGTTTTTAGTAGTTATTCAGCGCAGATATTACCCTGTATTAGCATTCGCAGCAAATTGTTGTAGCGTGTGTGTAATAAAGATCTACCTCGGATGGATATAATGAAAGGATATATCAGCGATTCTGTTGTTGGCTGTATAAGGTATTATTGTATGGATGAGATGTTTGGTAAGTGTATGTGGCATGTTTTGAAGTTTTGTTGATGTGTTGTTCTAGATCCTACCAAAAAAGGGTTGCAGCTTGAAGATCTGTGATGTTGGGTTATATTGTGACATTTTAATGTGTCTGCGTGTGACATCAGGTTTAGCTTTGCGCTGTGATGTAGGTATTTGAGTAGATATTCTGTTTTTTCTGCATTGAGATACATTTAGTTTGTTGGCCATCTCTTGATTTCATCAAAGCACGCCTCTACTGTAGCAGTTTTATATGCTACATCAGATGGATTGTGTAAATTAATAGAAATCCATAATTGAGCGTCATCTGTATATAGTTGGTATTCAATGTCAAAAGTGTTAAGAATGTCTTTCGTTTTATAATATCTGTTTGGGGTTTATACATTGTGAATGGTGTAGGGCCTAAGATGCTACCTTGAGGCACTTCACAAGGGAGATGTATAGGTGCTGATGTCAATGTATCAATTGAGAATGAATGTGCGCTTATATAGATACGACTGTGTTAATCTATCTCCGCAGTGAGCCATAAACGTGTTACCACTTCTATCTGCTTATATTTTAACTGACTCACATGGCTACCACAATGTACATTAATTGTAGTGCCTTATTTGTAATAACAAAGTGGTATTGCAATGTGTGAAGTAATATATTATGGTCAGTAGTGTCAAATGCTGCTGACAGATCTAAGGGTAATAATATGACACCTTTATTTTTATTCAGATGCTTTGGGTAGGGAAAAACATAGTAAAAATCCACTTAGTCTAGGCAGACAGTTGACCTTTGTCCATTCATGCCATTGGTTCTAAACGCCTCCAGATGTCACACCGTTCGGTCAGTGATAGTTGATGAGTGTTCACAAGGAGATGGTGAGATAGTGGAGAGGTAAGCTCCATAGAGATCATCCAGAAAGCATCTGTAAGACAGCCACATCAGAGGAAAAAAGCCAAGCATACAGACCAGTAAGATTTAGGTATGTCTACAACGTCTGTAGCTTTTTAACTAATGGTCGGACAACTGCATTTTTCATTTCCTTAACAGTGGAGTTTTTAGAATAGTGTTGTTGTTATTAATGTAAAATTGGATTAATGTTGGTAAACAGGATGTTAGTATTTCTTTGAGCAGAATGTCGTAATGTTTTTTGTTTCGGCAGATTTGAGTACTGTATGTTAGTGAGTGTGCCTGCAAATGGTTGAAATTCAGAAAGTGTTGGTATTGTGGTGTTGGATAATATTAGTAGATACCATATGTTGTAATTGCTGTTTACCTAAGGTTATATGTTTATAAGATGACTCATTATCAGCAAACAATGCAGTACATATGGCTTATATGTATATAATCAATATATTTATAACTCTATAGATGCTCAAATCCTTCCCCACTGGCTACTCTCAAAACGGTTTCTATTTGTTGCAATTTTGTTGGAATCCATCTTGTACTGCTTGTAGCTATGGGGGTGGATGATTCTACCATCTGCCAGTTGAAAAAGCAACTTAATAACAATGAAATGATATGAAATTTATTTGTTTTAAGTGTACTTATTAGGAGAGCTGTCAGACACACTTTACATGAAACATTAGCATAATGATCTAACACTATAATGTATTTACATAAATTCTATAAAATTAACACCTAACAGTATACAGGTAATACAGATCAATGTTAGATACAATTATGTACATTTACAGCGAGTATGAAATAGATAATGTTGAATAATACAGTGGAAAGTAGAACAAATATCAAAAAAAGGAAATCATATGTAGACTAAGTCGCCATATCTTTAGTTAGTCAATAAGGTGTTACCTGTACTATTTCCATTTTGGCTAACGATGGCACACGACATCTCTGGCTCTGTACATATAACTAATGCTTTAAGCAATATAGAATGTGCATTTCGGTAATACTTATGGACTGTATTTTATAAACAGTAGCATTAATATTCTGTTGTATATGTATACTAGTAGGCTGGGATTCATCTTGACTTTGTTTTGCCAAACTTTGTCCTTTAAAAAACCTAGCCTTGACTTTGGTGATAATGACCTCACAGAACGAGGATAACATGATTCATTATGGTGGGGGGGTGCCTTGGTGCTAAACACCACCCCCCCCACGAATCTGGGTAAGCGACGTACTTAGTTCATTCACACCACTGGCTCCGAATTCTCAAGACCCACATCGCGCACTTAGCAGAATCTGCATTCACTGGTGACTACATACATAGAGTGAGATGAGAAGATAGGCAAGATGTAGCGCCATTACAGACGATGTTAGCAACTGAAATACATCTTCAATGAAGTGAATAAGCCCATGTGTCAACAAGAGCCACTTAGACTCTCAGGAACAGATCAGTCAGACCCTGATGAACAGATCAGCTTTGAGACTCTCTGTCCTAGAAATACTATCTAGACCACGGATCGATGTAAAGTTCTCTAGAATTCAAATCGAACGTTCAAACTACTAGGTTGCCTGTCCCTCGTAATGTTCATGTCTGTTCTGTTGAATTATTTTTTACATTGTCAAATTAATGAATAATTCTAGTCAGTCATGACCTATTTATACAGATTAATTTGCAGATTATGTGACTTTGATTGTTTTACTCTTTCTGAGTCGCGTAATCTTTTAACATTTTCAGTTTTCGCCAAAGGACAGTGTATAAGCAATGAATACCGGTTTCTAGTCAAGCATGGTGGATACGTTCAGATGATGTCCCAATCAACCGTCATCTACCATGATTTGACCAATGAACCGCACTCCGTCATCTCAGTTAATTTTGTTTTAAGGTATAATTATCGCTTGATCTTTATAGTATACAAATTACGATATAAACATAATCATTTATAATTATGTGCCCATTTTTGTAATAAGAAATTATATGCTGTAAGCTAGTACGCATGTTTTATTACGTCACGTTCTTAATACGCTTCAAGATGGCGAGGCTAGGCGATGAAAAGCGGCGGTTTATTGCGAGTTTGATGGACGTGACGTAATAAAACAGGCTTAATTGCCTGCACCATATAATTTCTCATTACAAAAGTGGGTACATAATTATGAATCACCCTCTATACTTAAAATGCATACTTGGATCAAAATTATGTTCAAAGTGAATTACAATGTATGTAGATCCTTAAACTATAAAAATGCCACTATATTTATTATGTATGTATAAATGACCAAAAGATCACCTCCTCCATTCGAGTTTTTTGTTATTTTTGTTCTTTTAGTTTTTTTTAGTATACAGTCAGCATCTTAAGGCCTTTCTGACGTCTTATCCAGATTTGTTCTGGCAATGGGAGGTAATTTTTAGAACTATTTTTTGCAGAGGTTCGTGGCTAGTCATGCATAGTCATAAGGATTGATCTTGTTTTTTAATTTTAATATTTGGGTGAGAATCTTGAGGCCTCTATGGGCTCTTATATTTCTTATGTATAAGAATACCTACTTAAATTTGCCCTCATTTTTACATACTGTATATACTCGCCTATAAGTCGACATTTTTGGCCATCAAAATATGGAATTTGCTCTTGAACTCTTGATCCGCCATTAAGTCGAGGGTGGATTTTGAGTAAGAGTGCTTTCCCTTTCACCAATCCTTCATGTCATACTGAAGGTATTTTCACAGCCCGAAAATTTCCTTTTTTATTGACCCGCCTGTAAGACAGCAGATAGACTTTAAGGATTGAAATATCGTCTTAAAAATTTTACTTTTAGGCGGGTATATATGGTAATTACCATGATGCTTTTTTTTCATCAGCGGAGTACATTGTCGAGATTTGATATTATCTCATATTCAAGTGCCCCGTGAATTATTGAGCACCCAGCAACTAGATATCAATCCAATGGTCAATCATAACGCAGAGGACAAACAAAAAGAAGAAGCAGGTTGGTTTAAATTAACATTCATGAGTTTTAAATTTAAAAAATATGCTAGTGAATTGCTAATTGTATTTTTCATGCCATATTTACAGTGGAATGTTAAGATATTAGCAATGCTATGCACTATTTTTCTTTGTGTCTCCATGTGGATTTGTGAGTTATTAGTCCTAATTTCGGACCATGATTCGATGTAATATATATTATTGATATCTTAAAAACTTTTTCGCGATTTGCCCTCATTGAGACTCAATACGTGGAATTTTCACCATTCCTGGAAGGAAAAACATGCATGTGTTTTTTTTGGCTATAATTTTTTATTTTTGAATGTGAAAAAACTTCATACCAATGATATTGCCATTCAAAAAACCGAAAGCCCAAAAATTACAAAAAAATGCATGCCTGTGGATGTGGAAAGAATCATTCAATTAAATACAATTTTGTTCTTTTTTAAAATGCAGTCCATTTGTCCCAATTAGTGTAGCCTATAATATCAAGTCTTATTTTCTGTTTTTTCCCAATTAAGTAGTAAGATAGCTCTAATTATATATATTTGTAAATAACCGTTGTAGATTTTTGAATGTGTTATAAGGATAGTCTATTCCGTTCTTAACTGCAAAGCTAATAAACTCTAATAACATATTAAAATTATTTCAATCTAAGAAATTTTGATTGAGCTCAAGCTATAACTTAATTTAGCTCTTTCTTACCATATTTTATGCAACACAAATTTTCCAGACTCGTCATCAGCTCCGAAAGAAGCAGACGCTGTCAAGGTTGCTTCATCCGCAAGAATCCAAAATCCTAAAATCAAACAACCCGCAACAGAATCACTTTCAGTGGGTTTTTTTGCAAGATATTTTCAACTAGCATAGATTTGTGTTATGTATATATTTTATCACTCTCGCACACATGGTTATCCCCCCCTGGGATTTCCGGCTCTATTTGACCTTCGTTACACGAACCCATTTGTTATCTGCTCCCAGAATTCCCCACTATTTGACCATCGCTGCACGAACTTGTTTGTGTCATATTAATGATCATCTGCCGTCATTTGCATTCAATTTATATTTTTTCCATCACCTAAAAAGACGGCTCTAACCCGAAGTATCATGGACTATCTGGTGCGATGTAAATAATTTATCAACATGCGAAACACACACACACACTACAGAGATATTGTACAGGCAAATTAAGTTGGTTTCTGAGAAACAAATACAGTTAGCACAGTGCAGTAGCCTTTGGGCTTCAAAATACTCTTGGTGATAAACTCTCATATCAATGAAACTCAAAGAAATTCACCATTCCTTGATTAAACAAGACAAGAAATCGCATCGGCATTTTATAATAATATTGTTACGGCGATAATAATTTATTTTCACAAGTATTGGATGTTTGCAGACGGCGAAAAAGTTCGAATTGAGAATGCCCGTGCTTCCGAAAGGACAGGATATCAAGCTCTGGTCAAAAATACCGAAATATGGAATGTTAGTGGCTTAACTAGAATCATTTCTCCTAGAAATATTTTCAATTTCAATTTCTTTTACAATTACAAGTTTACAATTCACGAATGTATTACGTTGTAGGGTATTTTTAAGTGTTTATTCTGCAGTACTCAGAATATTCAGTCATTTCATTTTATATCATTTTTTCATGTTTATCAAGCAGTGTTTGTTTACAGCTATAACAGTTCATCACCTCTGTTTTCTGAGAGAATACACTGAGGGTTATTTTAGGTTGAAGGTTATTTTAGGTATGTCATTAGTCAAGAGTATGTGTGTCGCACTGCAAATGGTATTTTATACATTATTGAATTAAAATTTTTAAAAATATACGGCAATGTTAGTCACTAAAAATGATTGATAGTAATATTTATTAGGAAAATACACAAGTACAGTGCAAATAGTTATTTATAATTCCGTTATCTGAGAAATTAGAAATAATGTCAAATAACACATTAGGGTAGCCCGACCCAAATTTGGAGATCTCAATTGACTGCCTTTTTGACATAACAAATGAGATTGATGAATTCACTCTTTGAAAAAATTAGGGGAATTTTCCACAATTAGTTGTGATAATGGAATGTTAGATTTGTATAGAAGAATACAGTATGTTGATTTATGTAGAACAATTGTTTTTGCTATGGTATATCTAAATGTAGACATTTATGAAACTGCATGACTGAGATATGAGTGGGGCAGCCGTTACATGTATGATATGGGGTTGTTAGCATGCATGGTGTTTATTGTTGCATTTAAGAAATTTTTGGAATGCTTGAACATCAGAAGGAGCAAATCAGACAGCATCGTGCTGCAATAGAAAAAGACATGTTAGTGCGACCTGATTTATTCTGCGTGTTTGGAGAAGAGTCGTAGACATGAAAGTGAGATTTCATGATTAAGTGTCCTTGTTGGAACCTGGTACTCAGCTCCCATATTACCATTTGCAGAGCTGTGTTGCAATTCCAGAGTTATGTCCCATATATTTACAGTATTTTTAGTTCACCTGAGCTTATAGTCGGTGAACTTTTCTAATCAGGCTTCAACCGTCGTCCATTTCGTCGTTAACATTTCCTTAGAAAATCTTTTTAATAACCATTTATTGTAGCGCTTTGCCATTTGGAACATATTCTCCCAGGGTTGCTTTCTTTTAGATTTGTTAAGCTTATCATCATCTGTCCAAGGGGAAGTAATTTCTGGCGATGTTTGTATTTCATTTAAAAGATCTTCTCAAGAACAGCTTGTCGCAGAGCTTTGCAATTAGGCAGATATTATCATTGGGTTGGTCTATTTTAGATATGTTGAGCATTGTCAAGCATATCATCATCATCAGACCAAATGTAGGTAATTTCTGCTGATGTTAGTAATTTAAAAAAAATTTTCTCAACTAGCTTATATTTTCTAAATGTTTTTAATGTTCCAGAATTATTATTTAGGCCTGTTTGGCCTTTAGTTGTTATATCTGAATGAGTTTTGAGGCCGGTTTGGCGAGTTGTTTTAATATCCGAATGAGTATCTTGAGGCCTGTTTGGCCTATTGTTTTGATATCTGAGTGTCTGGTGGCCTCTTCAGTTTTTGTTTTTTTTCCCCTTTTTAGTTTTGGGTTGTTTTTTTGTTTTATTTATTTTAAAAGCTTTTTTCAAGTTTTTACTTATATTCTAGCATCTCAAGTGCTTCTTTTATTCAACATTTTTATTTTTTCTTGGTTTCTTTGTTTTTCTTGTTTTTTTATTTTTTCCAATAGTCAGGTGAGCATCTTGGGGCCTGTTTGGCCTTTTGTTTTGTTTCTCGCTTCATGCGATATTACCATGGTGTGATCTCGTGTTTCCAATACGCTCTTGCGACAGATTTGGAGGGATGAAGCTACCAATTGGTGCCACGGAATCGGTCATCATTTCTAAAGAGGATGCTGCCGACTCAAGACCCCACCTCCGCCCATGCAACCTTAATTCAGGACCTCCTATAAACGACCTTGACTCACCAACAGACAGTGACCTTTCGCCGTTTCTCACTTTCCATAACTTGCCTGCATCTATCTCGTCTAAATCAACTTTTGACCTCGACCTTTCACCCACTTTACCAGACCTTCAACTATCTCCTAACAACATATCAGACATTGAATTTTCGCCCGAGCATTTGCCTGATTTGGATTTATCATCCAACTGTATGTACAACCTCGAACTGACCCCACCAACTACCTCTCCTAATTCAGATATTGCTGTGGTTCCTGATACCCCACCAGCAATGCTCACTGACGATCTTTTGATGAGGGACATCCGTCGAGATAGTGTCCCTCTTTTCAAGGACAAGCCTGTCAACCAGAACAACAATGAAGGTTTATACCTTTTAACACATAACTGAAACAAATCTACGCATATATAATAAATTATTGACTATTTTATCATAGCATTCTCTTTAAGAATAATGAAATCTCCGGTGTTTTTTAATTATTCCAACCTCTTGTATATAACACAGAAGTGTCATGTTTCTCAGTGGTCTTTATGTTATGTTCCATTGCACATATTGTGACAGTACTATATAATTGTTTACACACTACCCACATTAGCAACTGTTTACACATTGTCTATGCTAGTCTAAAATTGTTCACACACCGTGCCAAAGCTAATTCTTTACACACCTTGCCCAAGTGACTATTCGTTTACACAACTTGCCCACTCTCCTAACCAATTTTCATACACCTTGCCCACATAACTATGTAATTATTTACATTTCTTACTGTCTGTTTACAGACCTTGCCCCACACTAGTATCTAATCATTTACACTGCCTACACTACTATCTAATTGTTTACAGACCTTGCCCCACACTACTATCTAATCAGTTACACTGCCTACACTACTTTGTAATTGTTTACAGGCCTTGCCCCACACTATTATTTAATCATTTACACTGCCTACACTACTATCTAATCATTTCCACACTGTCCACACAACTATCTGTTTACGTGCCTTGCCCACACTACTATCTCATCATTTACACACTGCCTACCCTGCTAAGTGTTTATTGCCTACCCTAATAAGTGTTTATTGCCAACGTACCATGCTACTAGGAGATTTTCTGTACTAATTTGACTTGTACACGCAGGCCAATGTACCGGTGGTAGCATGTTGAAACATTTACTACTATACGGGACCAAACCCCAGCCACCGCGCGTTACCCCAGAGAAGCATTCCAGTCGCACAGACTCCAACAGGCGCCACTTGAGCCACGTGGATTGCGAAAGATACGCACCGACCCAGAGGGATAATCTGCTGTATGGACAAGAGTTACTGGATGCTCTCGACTCCTGACCGACCCTCGTCTATAACTCAACTCAACTTGCGCAAATATATTGTATAATAAAAGTTAGTGAGGGGAAGCAGTTAGTCGAGAACATTGGACTTTCGCGGGTTCGAAACCACCCACCAGTCGACTTTTCTGCGGTGATCCTCAGCGTGTCATCTATCCCCGATTGCTGGAGTAAACCCATCTCCAAAATTTGTAGATGCTTGATATCCTTGGCAGGGTGATATGCGAGTGTTGGAGGTATTGTATAGGCGCTGAATAGCTGCCAAAAACATTTCATTGTAAACCGCATCTCAGAGCCTTTTTTGGCTGATACATGCGGTACATAAATGTTGTACTTTACCATTTACCTTTCCGATCGCACTAAGCTCGTATTATTTATAAAAATTCACTTAATTGTGATTGACTTTATACAAGATGAGAAATATTTAATGGATTGCATAATAATGTGAATTCACCTAAGCCCTAATAAAACAGTGCAGTAATACTTTATAATTGCATATTATTGATGCGAGTTATCCACAATAACGGTGGGTAACATAATTATTTATTAATATATTTCATATTAAACTATAGTCGAAAATTTCTTGATTTCACCATTTCATGTAAATACAGCAAGATATTAAAAATTCATATTGGCCAGTATTATCCATTATTGTATTACTCACCTGTCTAATGGTTTGTCCCTGAACATCCTCGGATTATCTCTCCCCGCCCATTTTCCGTGATTTTTCACAAAAAAATTAATGCGCATCCTTTTCGCTAGAAAACACAGTATTATCTCTAATACTCCCCAGACAGGATAGAGGTGACAACTTCAATGTTCACGTACATTTTTAGACGTACAACTTTTCTGTTTTCGAGTTACGCAGCTTTTTTCGATCAAACTTCTTTTTTTGGTCATTACTTGTTAGGTTTGTATTGTGAATTATACGTTGTGTGTATTATGATTGATTTACTGTTTGTTGAAAAACGGTATTGTGTAGGTCACGCGTTCAAGCGAGACCAGACTTTTTCGTGTATATCTGTAAATGTTATAAATGATTTGAGGTTTTATAATACTCTACATGAATATCGAAATTATATTTCTGAAATTATCACTAACATTGGGCTGCCTATTGCTGATAAAACCACTGCCAAATCAATACGACATATTTACTTGATGCATACTATGTATGTGTGGTATCTATGATGCTTAGTCCAATGTCGCTTTAGGTTATATATTGCTTGTACCATGTATTTGAGTAACATATAGCAATTGGAAATACTTTTATACCATCTCCACACAAATTACATTATTTACAGTACTCGATTGGGCATTAAAAAGTTTGGTTCATCAAATGAGTGGTCCTAATTCCATTTGTTTATAAATTTATCTAAGTGTATTCATATTATTACTAATAACAGGAATTTTATGTCTTGCTTATATTGTTAATTTCCAAAGCATCAGTGCTACTGTCCAGTGTACTGTTGTTGCTTCTTGTACTATATTATAAAGTTCTATTTAATGGATTTTTATGAATATAGATACTTGTATTAAATCAGTTGATGGGCTAAAAATCGACATCGTGTCAACAAGGTACCACTGTATGTTATCTAACTTAGTATAATAATTGAATGTAATAAAAAATCTGTTGCATTCCTTTTCTTCGGTTATATGACTACTAGGATCTGAAGAAAAACCAGTCTAGTCAAATGTTTTTTTTGGTTTGAACTGCCTGCCTCAAAATGTGCAATTAATTATTAAGCCATTTAAGCATGTTTCTCGTAAAAATACAAATAGCGCTAATTTCCAAGACAGTAATGTACTTGAGAAATATTTATGTAAATGTAGTATAGTAAATTGCATTTAGTTAATTTGCATTCATAAATGGGTTTCCGTTAAGATATATATCAGTAATATTGTTTTAACTGATTATTGAATTGAGGAGTTGATAGTGATAGTAGCCATTAGAATATACTTGGATTACACCTGATGAACTATACTTGTACACAAAAGCTTGTGTTAATCATTGCCTTAGTGAGTCGATACTTTCCATGTTATGGCTAATGTGCGCCAACCTGAATATAAATATGTTAATTTTCCATAGCTGTACGTTAACTGAACTGTTGCCAACTTGCCATGGTTGTCATTCCTTTGCCTAAAGCATAATGCCCTTATTCGACATGACTGCTAGTTTCATCCCATTGGTGGTTGACTGATTTTTAATCCATGTAAATGTCTAATACCGACGTGTTATTACGTCATAAATTCCAATGTATATGCCACAGTTTCGTAACTACATTGTATATTAGATTCATTTTCCACTTAGCTGCCGGGGGTGTTCAACTTCATAGTAGTGAAGTGTATACGTATAATAGATTAATCATTCATAATAAAGAATGTAACGTAGTCTGTGTCTCGTCACTCCTTTGTGTTTTTAATCAGGACGGTAGCATTTAATCACTCAGAATATGTCAGGAATATACTTGCAGTCTTCTTCTGGAGCAGTGTCCAGAAAAGGAGCAATAGCTTCGGCGACCATTGTGAAAAGTGCGTCGTGGTTCAGATCATGGTGGCCATTGTTTAGATAGGGGATATACCAATCCTGGCAAAAAGTTACTAGTACACGCGGATGTAGCGAAGCTAATTTTATTTCAACCTGAATAGTCTGTCTTTTTATGTGACCATAATAGAATGAGTTCAAAGGTAAAAGTATAAGGATCTTAAAAGGAAAACTATTAAACACCAATCCATAATATATAAGGTCGTTATATACCTGTTTTCCATGCAATGCATGCTCACAGTGTAAAAAAAAAAGAATTAAATATATGAAAGGAAGGATTCTGATTCTGATTCTGATCTGTACAGTGCATACCTCGCGCTGCGAGTATTATCGCACTTTATAAGAGAGAGAAAC
>WURV02193404.1:0-12214 GCA_011762755.2 Epimenia babai | reverse complement strand
AGACAGTTACTATCCACAAAATACAATAAGACAGTTACTATCCACAAAATACAATAAGACAGTTACTATCCACAAAATACAATAAGACAGTTACTATCCACAAAATACAATAAGACAGTTACTATCCACAAAATACAATAAGACAGTTACTATCCACAAAATACAATAAGACAGTTACTATCCACAAAATACAATAAGACAGTTACTATCCACAAAATACAATAAGACAGTTACTATCCACAAAAAACAATAAGAGAGTTACTATCCACAAAATACAATAAGAGAGTTACTATCTGGAATACTCGGGAACCATTTGACTCATTAATAATCATTTGCGAATACATCAACACTAATTATAATCTAATACACAATTATGAATAACATGAATAAATAAATAAATAATTAACACGAATCGCTTAATGACATTGGGCTTTACTGCGCTAAAATAGTTACATGAAAGCAAAAGGTAATGCGTCATGGACGAAGGTAAGCGGTAACGGAAGCTTTAGTTGATAAGTTTACGTTGTCAGGGGTAATGAGGAGGTAGTGGAGAGGCAGAATATATACTGGACATCAACATGAGTGAGGCTGCCTGTAAAGAAAAATACAGATGATGCAGAAGGGCGCACTAGAAACACGAAAGGGTTTGTCAAAACATAATTAAACAATTAAAGTGTAGGTAATAGGCAATTATGTATGCGAACTTAATGAACAATTAACAATAAGAGGGACTTGTATCGATAAAACAGACTCCAGAATGTATGTATGTGGCAATAGGCTTGGAATGTAGCCATTGTCTAGGTCATTGTAGACCTAGTGATAGAGCGTCAGCCTTGGAATCAGAAGGTGGAAGGTTCGAATCTGGGCAATGCCATTGTGTTTTTCCGTTATATCCTTGGGCAAGGTACTTTATCCCGATTGCTCCGGTCGACTTAGACATAAATAAGTAACGGTGAAACGCCAATTAATATACTTGTACTTGAGTAGCTTACCGACTGTCCGTAATAGTAAATAATAGTCAATAATAATAATTATAATCTTTTCCAGTTACAGATGGTGAGCTTCCCCCCTCCCCTGATGTTATGTATTGTGTGGACACTAGGCCAAAACATTGAGAGTAACGAGAAATATAGATTTCACCGGACAATGTATAATTAATATACAAAAGTCTGCGTTTATTCTTATCTAAGTTTTACATTTCAAATTTTCATCAGAAATATGGGGCAAATTTTTATCAGGAATATGAGGAAAATTTCATCAGAAATATGTGTAAAATTGTCATGTCAATAAACCTTCCAGATATGACTATCAATAAACTGTTTCATGGGTAACAAATAACCAATATCTGTGAATCATGACATGTCAATAAACCTTCCAGATATGACTATCAATGAACTGTTTCATGGGTAACAAATAACCAATATCCTGTGAATTATGACATGTTGTGGAAGAATTTTGCATTAGCATCAGAATGCTCATTAGTCGTTATGTAACAATTTTCATTTGCCACGGGTCGAGTTAGACTCCTGAGACAGCGCTAGCAGAATCTGAGATTAACGGCACATATTCTCATATATCAATGGAGGAAGCAAGTCGTATACAAGTGAAGTATGCTGAATACAAACATTTACGAAAGCAGTCGCGCGTGAATTCTCTCCAACTGTTCCGGTAGGACTAGCAATGGTATGACACCGCCGTTTCCCTTGGCAACGGGTATAGTCACCGTAGCAATGTGTTGACTTTCTCCGCATTTTTCGTGCATTACCTGTAATAGAGTGCGACCATTCAATTACTGTCTACGATAAACTGGACAGAATTCGCTAATGTACACATAGAAAATGAACCTCTATCTTCTATTAGCATATTATCATTCTATATTTTTCACGATACCTTTTTGGTACAATGTTGCTTGTATTAAGAGGCCAGATTATGCATGTGACTTTGTAGGCCATACCTGGCCCAAAACGAAACCAGCCCAAGTCAGTCTGCCTTGTTTTTATGTTGGCGTAGTCCATCATGCGTCTCGTATCTCTGATCTCAAGCTATGCTTGACATTTTGTTCCACTGTTTCATTCACAAAACTGGACAAACCGAGCTAAGCAATGCCAACTAGTGGAATTAAAATCTTTCCATCTTAGTCAGGGTTTGGGTTGAAGGCTTTTTTCCACGTTTTTCAAACCAAAACCATCTCTCTATTAAATTGTTGACACTCCCGAAATCTATCTGAATTCTATATTTATTTTTCATCTTTGTACAACAAATAATAATAAACAAACACAATACAGTGTTGATAAACACGGTGCGTATGCCACTGTGAAAAATGTCACAGTATCGATACCGATGTATGTAACAATAAGCTGGGAGTATTCAGTTGTCTGGGTTATCAATGGCCCTTTACAAAGCTGGCGTGTAATTGACATGACAAACTTATTGGCCTCAGTGATTAGGGTGGGGAAAACACTGGAATAAAAACTACCGAGTCTTGGTGGGGATGGGCTAAGATGCCTTTTGCCTGGAAAACTGGGAAACAATTGGTTAACCTGGCAATGGATCCAGGCTTTAAGGTTGATGATCTTCCTACTATGGTACCTGTCCCCGTGTCTGTAACGTTACTCTTGCACCCGTTTTCCAATTATGAAGATCGCAAAGTCGTAATTATATAGTAACTATTGCTGTACAGCTATCGCGGAAGACATACCTTGGCATACTGGGGTGTGGGAAAGGCAGCAAAATCCGTTCTGACCTGACCCCCCGCTCTCTTAGACGCAATTAACTGGGTAACCTCGACTTGAAGCTGAACAACAAATGTACCTCTTGGTTACTAGAAACAATGTGGCTATGATTTGTTTCTGATGGTGCTACCAACATGATGCCATTTTTTTAGTCAATATCAGCACATCTGTCGGACAAATAGTCTGTATCCAAGTCTCTTTTGAACATTCAAAATCTTTATTTCATTCGAGAATTTCGGATTGAACTCAAGCTATAACTCAGTTTAGCCCTCTTTATACAAGCGGAAAACTAATTAACAGAAGAGCAGTCAATCTTAAGCCCATGTGATGACTAACCCAAAATGACACTTTACCTCATTGGCCCGTGTCTTCAAGGCAGCCAATCGCTCAACCCGCGTGGTCGTCTGCTGGCTGAAGCTTCCTATTCCCATTGGCTGCTGAGTGCCTGAGCAGCCAAAATCACAGACTTTGTTTCATGTGCGACTGGTTATAATATGCAAAGGGTCAGTCAGCTTACCAAAGTCAGACAGCTCACTAGATCAATGATACGTGATAATTAAGTACAGTGAGATGAAGACAAAACGAAAAAGTCACTACCGCGAGACACGATCCAAAATACCTCACCAGACAGAAAAACTGAGAAACATCGCAGGTAGTACAGTAGCGGGGGACTTGTCTGTCACATGGTAATTCACATAGTCTCAAGTTGAATTAATGATAATCAAAAGTATGCAATATACAATAGGTATAAATAGATAGGGGTGTTCAACAGACTGTAGCACGCGTAGAAATACGTATGCAAATGATATGTAAATGATATGTAAATGGTATAGCCGGATATATTTAAAACTTACCGGGTTTTCTCGAGCTGAGGTCAATAAGAACCGGGTTCACACTGAGATTGTTCACCTCCTTAACAGTAGACACAAAAACTATGATGGTGATAAATTGTTGGTCAAAACTGATCACAATAAGTATCTAATCTTCACCACACTCGTGAAACAAAACAGCACCGGTATTGGAGACTGGGTTTTCGTCTCTCAGTGTGCCCTAGTCACTGACCGAAAGCAACTTACTCAATAAAGTGGCACAAAAAAGACCCACAAAATATACTGCAAATACAAAGAGAAACTAATAATTACTTAACATTTCACAAACGTTTATGCCAGTAATTGTGCCTGTGGTCATATAGGGGAGGCTATCACGTAGGGGAGCTCATTCAGTTGAGAACCTACACCGTTATGTATGATGTATGCTAATCGTGTTTTCCCATATTAGGTAAACATCAATGTCCCCTCATACATTCTCACATGACTCCTTCATACATGACCTCAATATAGACTGTCCCTCAACCCACGATACGGACCTGCATGAGACTGGCAGCCTCTTTAGCGAGTGTTCGGATGTCGTGTTGCTCAACGTCGCCACCCTCAGAAGGAACCATGTCTACATGCCCGACGGGATGTGCCAGACCAGTCGCTTTCTTAGGCACAACCAGGGGCGGTAAACTAGCTAACTGTATCTGGATCACAACATAAATGGCCGAGTTACCAATTTCATACTTGTTTAATGGCAAGTATTCTGTAAAGTGAGTTTTAAACTTGTATTCATTAAAAACTGGAATGGCTGAGGTCGGATAACTTAGAGCAGAGTTTACCGTAACGCGAGTTTTATACTTGTATACTAGAAAGTGAGTTTTAAACTTGTATTCTTTAAAGCGAGTTTTTAGACTTGTATATGGGGAAAGTGCATTTTAAACTTGCATCGTGTAAAGTCATATACTTTAATATTGCTGATCAGCTTTAATACTGACTTTTTAATCCGGTGAAGAGAAATGCACAAAAAACATTACGAAAACCTCTGATGGGATTCTCATTTCAAACTGATGTAAATATCCATAAACAAAACGACGAGCTGGATTACTGACCTTCATGCGCTCGACCCGTAAACTGTGCGCCTCCCTGATTTTATGCGTCAAGGCTTCACGGTACATATCAATCTACAAATGACAGCAAGCGGGCGTGTCAAATTCGATCTGATTGGCCATGGCGGCGACGAGCACAGGCTTTTAATTCATAAAAAATCACTAGAATTTTATTCGGCGATCATGAAATTGTCATATAATAGTCGTGGTTTGTGATACAACGACGATTGATCCATGCATTTAGGTGGCGAGTTGCGAGCAACAGCCGTAAATTACTAAATGTTTTTAGTTGGGTCACTCGCGTGTGATGTGTATACCGCGGAGAGTACGAATCGGGCGTCACCTGATGTTGGAGAATGGGCGAGTCTCGTATGGCAGCCGACACAGACACACCTGACACCGGCGTCGCTGTCAATCAACCGCATACGACGAATTATGCGACACCGCGACACCGCAGACTTTACTACACGGCAGAATATGATTAGCCTAAATTATTACGGTGGGGAATGTCAGAGTCCGAGTTGACCTTCGTCTATTCTTGCCACTCACTGGCCCCTCCCTACTGATAAAACGCTGCCTAACCATGTTGCACTTATGGATAAATGTGTGATAGTGACGATTATGTGGCGAGGAAATCGATCTCTATAACAATCACTTGAATTTTGCCTGAAACCGTATCAGGCCTCATACTGAAGTCACAACTGTCACCTATATCACAGTGACACTAAATACAGGGCCGGTCAATAACCACAAGGGTGATTATTATTATTAGACCTATGGTTAGGATTATTACTGGAATTATTAGAATTATTACTAGAACTATTATTACTACAGCTGTATATAACAGTGCTGTGATAAATTAACTTGCTGCGAGGGACAGTAAACAGATTTCAAATAAAATAATCCCACGTTGCAGAATGACATGCGAACACATGATGTTCACATGACACTCGTTAAGCAGAGCCGTCTGAAGGTCATTGTATCAGGACCCACTGCAAGGACTCGATTACCCCCGTGTTTTCTTTATTGAAGAGTTTATGAATGACGAATCCTCTGGACTCTGTAGGTGACGAGAAATATGGAGGCCACAATAGTCGACAAATAGTCTGAGGCAAACTGGTCTCGTTTTACGGTTGAATTCTTGCGAAAGGTAGTTTGATTCCATTCTCATTATTTTAGCGATAAATATCGGTGAAACTATAAAACCGTAGACGGGCTGATGGCGCCTTTTATCGTACTGCCTTCGCAGAAGACCAGTAAACAATCCCATGTCAACCTGCGTGAGTGGCTCGGTGAGTGGTGAAACAGATGTCACACTTGAAATTTACTTTAATAATATCCAGTACAATACCAGGAGATTAGCGAGATTAGAAGTGTGTCATGACACACAACTTACAAGACTCAGAAAAGGAGATTAGCGACACTATGAGTGTCATGACACACGACTTACAAGACTCAGAACACGAGATTTGTGAGACTAGAAATGTTTCATGACACACGACTTAAAAGACTGAGAATGCATAATGCTATAATGACACTAAAGGAATTGGACTTGGGTTGCAATGACACAAGAGAAACTAAAAATATTACAAAGTGTAATAACGGGAAACTGACGTGATTTGGAGAGGCTTGCCTCACGAGACACGCGTCCGATCCCCTCGACCAATGACTTGCGAGACAGCACCTTGAGCCTCTCTTTGAGCTCCGATTTTTCTTGCTCGACAGCCTCAATGTCGGCCTGCAGGCTGTCCATTGTCTGGTCAAACTCCCTAACGGCGGAGTGAATTGACAAAAGCGATTTAATGAATGGAAGGCACATATATGCCGTTACATTCACGTTTCCGTGCGCATACCATGGTGAAAGGACAAAACAATAACAAAGAAATCTGTCATAGAATTAAACACTGTCACTGTGAAGATTTTTATCCGTAAATCAAAAGGTAATGAAATAGGAATTGTCTTACGATAATTTCTAAAAAATTTCTGAAGAACCACGCTCCATATTTCGGCTAAAAAAAAATGCCATACAGCAGAATTAGTTTAAGGAAATGCCCTATCACGAGTGAGGACTAACCTACATGTGTCAACAATGACAAGTGATGCAGACTGGAGTAACCATGCAGAGATCCGACTCAATTTCATATTGTACCTACTTCATGTACCTACTTTATGTACCTACCTTATGTCATCATCGATAGATTTCTTTGACCCCAGTACACCTTCAAGGTAATTTATCAAATGCAACCAATTATCTACATAATGAAAAACTCTGGCACAAACTTCTCTTTTTTCTTGAGCTGCAGCACAGTCTCGTCGAGTTTCCTCTGCAACTTCTCGTTCCTCTCATCGCCTTCTCGCGTCGCAGCCTCGACCTTCTTCTCCATTAGCCCAACGCGCACGACGCCCTCGCTTATCTCCTCTTGCTGCGATGCACAATCAACACCCAACCTTTTTGCATGAACAACTGAAGAGAGTCGAAAATACATAAAACTGTTTTGTCGGTCGAGATCCCAAAAATTAGTAGTCAGCAGTGGGCTGATCAGCTACGTAATTAGTGTGAAGGCTATACAAAACTAATATAGAAGCTTGAATTTTTCATAACTTAATCATCCTATTTCTATACATTTCTTTTGCATCGAATTTGCGTTCCTCGTGTCAATTCTTTCAGCCACATAGTTTATGAATGGTGTAGTACAACTTGACCAATCGCGTGACAACATACAAAATCTAATTAGCCAATCGCGGGGCTTACCTTGAGTTTGATCTGTCGCTTCAGTTCGCGGATATTGTCATCCTTCTCTTCGATCTTGTACTTCAGCGATTCCATATCGGACATTTGTAACTTCACTGTGTTTGCCCTCTGGCTGATTGGTGCGAGCGGCTGAAAACCATTACAGCACAGAATCACTGTTAGTAATTGCCTGCTAATGCCTTGTGACAACGGTTGTGTAGTCAGCAAAGGACCTAATCTGACTTGAGGCCGATTCAAATACCAGATTGGCTATCAAATACATGTTGTCGATTCAAGTACCAGACCAGCAATCCAGATTTTGTGGATCCATGTACCAGATCAACCATCTAGATATTGTGTATTCACGCACCAGATCAGCCATCTAGATATTGTCGATTCACGTACCAGATCAGCCATGTGTATGTTTTGGACTCAATAGAGCTCCATACGCTACACACGAAGCAACACTGGGGTCAGGATGAAATTTCTAACGTCACAACAGACTAAGACCACAACCTGTTTCTCTCGCGTCCCATCAAAGTCGTACTCCCCATTCTCCATGGCGTCAGACACTTTACTTACGGTTCCCACAACTTTCCCAAACGACAGCCTGAAATGGGAATGAGTCCTGTCGATAAAGTTGAATAGCGTCATAAATACGAAAAATCTCCACAAATCATCGGCACACACTCGCTGCGAAAAAAGAACGATAATTTAACGGGTGTAGGGAGTAACAATAAGAGTATGAGTACATAAATGAATGAATAAAAATAAATGAGCTGGTTTCTGCGTTACTCCATTAGTGGTAGTCATATTAATAGCACTATAGCGATCTGTTAGCTCATTATAGCCACTCGTGAAATATTACAATAATCTAACTCGAAGTAAGTCCTCCCAGATACTCAAGGCATCTCAGACATTTCATTTCGACGAGATACAAACAAAACTTCCGCCGTGTCCTCGATTTCAACCACAGGGCAACTCGGAGAAAGGATAGCGGACTGCTAGCGTCGCTACTATGTTTGGTATGTATGAGTCTCGCAGACGTGTGAGGACGAACCTGAGGTTGTCGTATGGGCCTTTGTCGTCTTTGCTGTAAACCGACTCATTCGCAACGACGGCGGCTTCCTCCATCTTGGTGGGCATCACGCCGTCTGAATCTGTCGGGCAAATCACACCGTTTATATACACTCCGGTAATACATGGAGCAAGCGTTTTATAATAATAATAAAACAAGGATCATGTATTTTAAGAAATAATAATACACGAAGCATGTATTTTATAACAAGAGGCCACAGAGGCCTCAAGACGTTCGCCTGAAAAAAAGAGAAAAAGACAAAACAAATGGCAGAGCTCCGCGATTAAGGGTTTTTGAGAAAAAGATTTTTCGAGAAAATATATATAGACACAAGTTACCTCCCCTTACTGCCAAATACGATGACCAAATCCAGAGGAGACCAACCCAAGGACAATATTTGCCAAATAGCAGACCTCTGCAATGAGCAGTTCTAAAGAAGAAAATTTTTTAATAAAAAAATATGAACATTGGCAGAAGTTACCTCCCCTAGCTGCGATGATGATACCATGAACAAATCTAGAAGAGTCCAACCGAAGGACAATATCTGCCAAATGGCAGACCTCTGCAATAAGCAGTTATTGAAAAGGTTTTATAAGAAAATGTTAGCATCGGATGGATGACTATATAAGTCATTCTTAATAAGTGAATTTTTGAGCTCTAATATGCTCCATATTAGCCCATTCAAAAATTGGTATATATTTCTAGTAGTTTATGTGCTGGTTGTAATTTCTTTGAAACTGATTTGAATTTAGTATTTGTGCCATATTTTTTTATTGTGAGGCTTATGACAAAATTCGATATGGTCGGGAAAAAAATATCAAACAGGCATAAAATTACCATGAATTTATTGAAAATGTCACAATTGTGGGGTTTAGTGGAATAATATCATATCAAATAAGTAACGGAAGAATCACATACCCTGTTTTTGCACAAAATCGTCATATATGCATAGTAATCCAACATTTACGGCCTCACAAAAGTTGAAGAACTCAAGTACTGACTGTAGAGATGATCGTACACCAGCAAGCGCGAATAAAGAAATTTCTCAACATCATTACCGACAAGCTGATTGAAAGCAGCGTTGAACCCGGGACCTTTCGATTACGAGTGTAGCACCTTAACTACGTAGTCGGCTACACCTAGTCGCGCTATGCAAATCACTCGACTTATTTATCGCATGTCACGGTAAAAAGACGCAATAACAGACGAATACCATGTTAAAACTGTCGGTTACGATTAAATCCGGTGGCTATATTAGAGTGGTTAGTAACAGGCTGTGATTAATACAGTTATTTTTCGAAGCAAGCCATCGATACTCGTATGTAGTTAGTAAGACTAATTCACGGAACACATTTCAACATCGTGTAGCAGAACTGTTGAGGACAAATATGTCCGAAAAAATACTGACAGCACTCCTTCCGACTGCCTGAATGTTTCATATTCTATACGTGATGGTGATGGAAAGTGACAAGTGATGATGATGATGATAGAATATGACACGTGATGGTGATAGGATGTGACACATAATAGTGATAGAATGTGAGACGTGATGGTGATAGCATGTGACACGTGATGGTGAGAGAATGGGACACGTGATGGTGATAGGATGTGACACGTGATGGTGATAGAATGTGACACATGATGGTCATAGAATGTGACACGTGATGGTGATAGGGTGTGACACGTGATGGTGATAGAAAGTGACACGTGATGGTGATAGGGTGTGACACGTGATGGTGATAGGATTAAGACACGTTATGGTGATATGATGCGACACATGATGGTGATAGGATGTGACACGTGATAGTGATAGGGCATGACACGTGATGGTGATAGGATGTGACACGGATGTCACAGAGATAACAAGCAATCATCCAGACCCTGGGCTCTACAAATATCCGATGAATGATCAAAACAAATGAAACGCTCTATAATAGCATGAATATGCCATTGAAAATTTTCCTGCAGACTATTTGTTTGATCTGTTCTACAAATCTATGTACGTATATGTTTTATGTATCTACCTCTGTTCTACAGATCTATGTGTTTCATAGATCCATATACATGAGTGTTCTACAGATCTATGTGTGTGTTTTACAGATCTATTTATATGCAGATGGATTTATGACTGTGTTTTTACCGATCCATGTGTGTTTTCTACAGATCGATAGATGTATGTCCTGCAGATCAATAAGCATGTGTGTGTTTGATAGATCTAGGTGTCTGTGTGTGTTCAACAGATCTATAAGTGCGTTGGTGTGTGTGTTTCATAGATGTATGTGTGTTTGACTCTAAGATAAAGCACCCGTGTCCATAGCCATGCATCATACACATGCGAGTTTTACCGCTGTAGGTCGCCATGTGACCGTCTGTTGATAAAACACCAATACACACCGAGCTATAACACCGATAGAACTGTCAATCATGACTCACGTGAGATAACTAGTGGGACAATACGGTAGAATAACAATAAAACAGTCAATCATGACTCAGGTGAGATAACTATCGAGATAATACGGTAGAATAACAATAAAACAGTCAATCCTGACTCAGGTGAGATAACTATCGAGATAATACGGTAGAATAACAATAAAACAGTCAATCACAGGTAATGTAGCAAAACTACAAAAATGTTTCCGCAAAATCAAAATAATGCCAGTAAAATTTGAAAAGACACCGCCACAATTGACTATACTTTAGAAACTTCGAAAACTTCGGAAATTCGCACAGATTTCATATTTTGAGATATTTCGGACATCAAATTACATTAATATGTAATTTTTGAAGTACATAAATGTCGATAGAATTTTCGGATAGCAAAATTACAAAGCCTACAATTTAGGCTGTAAAGTCTACACAGACATCTGGCTCGATGGAGCATTATCAAAAAGAATATCGTAATCAGCTCGGAAACCAACAAGTCACGTGACTGGTACAAAAACCGGAGCCACTAATGACCGGCCTAATAAAAAGTGAGGATCAGATCAGTAACCAGTCGATTTTGAACTGGTCAGTAACCAAAAACATGACCTATATTATTAATTAACTAATTTAGCAACGAATGATGGCCAATGTCGTGATTGGTTATAAAAATTGCGCGTGTTATTTCATCAATAAAAAAATCTTAATTCCACACGACTGAATCGCCCGAGTGTGCCTCGATCTTAATTGGCTTTATTTAACATATTCTGACTGACCGATGCACTCACCACTCATGAGGTTCGCTTGCTGCATGGCAGAAGTGGCCACGAGGAACAGAACTCTGGACACCCGAGTCACATGTTCGCTACACTCGAGCAGCAACGTCTGAATCTATCAAACACAATGTAAGGATAATATTACAAGATCTGAATCTATCAAACACAATGTTAGGATAATATTACAGGATCTGAATCTATCAAACACAATGTTAGCATAATATTACAAGATCTGAATCTATCAACCATAATGTTAGGATAATATTACAAGATCTGAATCTATCAAACATGATGTTAGGATAATATTACAGGATCTGAATCTATCAACCATAATGTTAGGATAATATTACAGGATCTGAATCTATCAAACATGATGTTAGGATAATATTACAAGATCTGAATCTATCAAACACAATGTTAGCATAATATTACAAGATCTGAATCTAACAAACACAATGTTAGGATAATATTACAAGATCTGAATCTATCAACCATAATGTTAGGATAATATTACAGGATCTGAATCTATCAAACATGATGTTAGGATAATAT
>WURV02193403.1:0-27908 GCA_011762755.2 Epimenia babai | reverse complement strand
TTTGTAAAGGGTCATAGATTGGCCCACACAACGATTACTTCGGTAGTCAGCCTATAACTAAATAAATAAAAAATAAATCCATACCATGGACGCTATCGGTTTTTTTCTCTGCACTATGATGGTTTTTAGACATTGTGTAATTGTCAAAAGACAAACATGCACACAGTAAAGAAAGTAGCCTATATAAAGTAAAGTTACCCAACAGTTATTGTGAGACCGCATTTCTTGACGATACGCATCAAGTTCGTCGATAATCTCAGTATCAGTTCTCGCCTTCTACCTGTATAAATTTTCCTTAATTATACTTATGATCTATAAATATCATTTGTCAATATACCTGACTGTACCTATGTATATGATTGTCAATCAATCAGTCTATATAACTCTGTCTATGTTTCTCCATTATGTCTATTTACCTAATAGTGCATCCATTTGGTTATTTGTCTGTTTGTTGTTGGTATGTGTATTCCGCCATCTGTACATCCTAATTGTCAATTAATGAATATATCTTTCTGATTGCAAGTCATGCTGCATACTATATAGAAAAATGAAAAGGTCGAGGTTTTGGTGCTATTTTAAAATTAAATGTCAGCCACATGTACAATATTGCGTTGTTATATAAGATGTTTTTATAATAACACATTCCATGACAAACATTTCTCAATAATCAAGCACGAAAATCTGGCTCATTTCTTATTGTGGAAGGCATGGGGAAAAATCCTTATGGTTTGTGCTGGTTCGAACTCGCTACCTATCATATGAAAGGCAGCACCTCTAAGCACTTCACCATTTGCAGCTATTTGCATTAGTTGATGTAAGAAGACCGCCGCATGGCCAAATGTCGTCGACTCGCAACTGAAGCAGCCTTACTTAACCATGATTGGGTAATGTGACAAAGATCCTTTTTACATTAGTGACATACCCTTTTGGCACAAATTTCCAGAACAGCCTTACTTAACCATGATTGGGTAATGTGACAAAGATCCTTTTTACATTAGTGACATACCTTTTTGGCACAAATTTCCAGAACAGCCTTTCTTCACCATCATTTGGTAATGACAAAGATCCTTTTTACATTAGTGACATACCCTTTTGGCACAACTTTCCAGAACAGCCTTTCTTCACCATAATTTGGTAATGACAAAAAACCTTTTTGCATTAGTGACATACCCTTTTGGTACAACTCTCCAGAACAGCCTTTCTTCACCATAATTTGGTAATGACAAAAAACCTTTTTTACATTAGTGACATACCCTTTTGGCACAACTTTCCAGAACAGCCTTTCTTCACCATAATTTGGTAATGAAGAAAAACCTTTTTACATTAGTGACATACCCTTTTGGCACAACTTTCCAGAACAGCCTTTCTTCACCATCATTTGGTAATGACAAAGATCCTTTCTACATTAGTGACATACATTTTTGGCACAACTTTCCCGAACAGCCTTTCTTCACCATAATTTGGTAATGACAAAGATCCTCTTTACATTAGTGACATACCCTTTTGGCACAACTTTCCCGAGCAGCCTTTCTTGCAAATGCACGTAAAACCAAGCGCATGGTTCACACAGCGACCACCATGTTGGCAGGGAGATTGGTCAGCACATTCATCGATGTCATCACCACACGTCGAGCCCGTCCATAGTGATGTACACAGACACATGAATCCACCACGCAAGTTAATGCACATTCCCCCATTCTGACAAAGATTACCTGTTCCTGTGTAAATAGGTAAACAATATTATTATAAATAAATCTCATGCTTGATATGCCATGTGTTGACATTTGACAACCACTATTGGTCATCATTATTAATTATAATGTAGAATTTGTTTAGATAAGTTAGAGTGTTAATTGCAAATTATATATTATATAGTAGCAGATATTGCAGACAAAAATACGTGTTACGAGAAGCACAATTAAGATTGTTGAAGACTTTTTAATAGAGATTTTTCAATAATATAGTCAATCATTAATTAACCCAACGCCTACTACTCAGGGAACAGAGAGTCGGGTGATAAGAGTGCTAGATAAATGGTAAGGTTGCGGTTTCAAAACTACCACCCACCCTCGCCTCTTCATGCCGCAGTATACATGTCTTTAAAATGGGCAGATACTCAATGATATACTTGACGGGTGATATGCGAGTGTTGAAGGTTTGCATCTGTGCTTAATGGCTGCCGTAATCATTCACTGTAAACAGCGTGTCTATTGGCTGATACTTGCAGTATATAAATGTTCTATGTTGCCTTTTTTGGCCTTTACCTAGGCTAAACCCATCAATGGACTAGTCAAAAATGTACGCAATAGTAGGAAAATGATAAAATGCTTAAACAAACTAAGTGTTATAAAGTTATAAGAAAAGCAGTGGGCAGCAAAAAGTATAAATTGGGTGTACATATTTTTTCTCACTTGTGATTCTTATATTAATTTTATTGATTGGATTGTTGGTTATGTTTTTTGGTAGCGCAATGTTGTCTGCAAAATAATATTTGTATATTTGCATTTGTTAAATATAAATTCAATTGTTCTTTCTTAACAATTAATACTTAATTTAATACTTAATACTTTAACAATTAATACTTAATTGATTTCATATCAATTTGGTACGATGGTTGGTTCTTGCGTCTTTCAGTTGTTTTAGTGTATTGAGATTATTAAAAATATTTCTACATTTTTACGAATCGAAAATTATCTATTCAGTAATATCTACACAAATTTGAATACATATAATGTGAGCACAGCTTAATATTCAAGAGATTAATATTGAGTTGGCAAGGTATGATCAACAAATAATTCGTTTTTCTTTCAATACATATTGAAAATACACAATGGATAAGTGTAGATGTCAATCTATTTATTAGGTGATTCACTGGGAACAATGATAGAGTAAGCCAAAGTACAAACGATGCTGCACACTAAAAAATTGTCATGATCAAAGGTATAAAACAAATTGTGAGTATTCCTTCACATTCTGTAAATGCTAAATTTGCACCATGTCAGGGAATACCTATTTTACGTGTATTGCCTGTATTATGCACACCTGCGCACTCGTCAATGTCCACATCACATCTATCGCCTGTCCAACCCTGTCCGCACATACACACTGGGATGTCACCCTTGGTGATGCAGTATCCACCGTTTTTACATTTCCGACTACCGCATTGGTCCATGGTGATAGATGGTCGCTGGCAGTGCGTTAACGGGTCAGTAAAACCTATGAGCAATCAAGTTACTTGTATGGGAACAGGGAAGAAATTACTTTGGCACTATGGATGCACCATTCGCACAATTATTCGCATCAAGACTTGGATTTGGGTACATAATTCTTAAGGTCGGAGGTGCGTAAACGCGTTCATTATATTAACAGAATAGTCATTGATGTTTTCATATTTTCACTGTAGATATCTCATCCGCAATCACTGATCCCTGCAGGATATAACCATTATTAGTATGAACACTAATACATCAATGGGATAGCTTAGTTGGTGGAGTACCAGCCTACAAGTAAAGAGCTGTAGGGTTGAAATCTCGGGCAATACAAATTTTTTATTCCAGATTTTTATCTTAGTTGCTTTAGTTGACTTAGCCATAAGTAAGTATGAGTAATTTATATGTTGCAATACGAATTAAAATGTGTTAGGAAAGTAAATTTGAGAAGGACATGCTGGTGCCTCTTACAGAGCATCCTTTCCGATGACATGTAAAATATCAGCTGGCAAGCCGCGTAAGTGGCTTTAAAATGTAGTATATCATTATCTAAGCAGTTTTTCGGTTCCGAATTCCGAATATGTAATATTTAAAAGTATGGCAGTTTTAGACAGCAATGAAGTTATCCAGAAAGTTATTATCCCAAAACATTGTTTGGTATAAGCTAGATATGTTGGGGGGATATAATAATACAGGTGACCCACCAGGAATACAGATTTTGTTGCCAACATCATCGCAAGAATAGTGGCCATGCTGATCGTCACGTGGGTCGCATGTGATGGAGCAGTCGGGGCCGAAACACCCAGTATCGCAGAGCACTTGTACCTTTACAGTCACTCTGTCATGATATAATTTCTATGAGCCATGTAGTTTTTTGTGATTTTGTAAAAATTAAATGAAACTGAGTTTTATCAATCAGCCAAATCAACAAATTGAAATTATGAAGAATTTCAATTCAATTCAATTGAAAGCGAGAACAAGAACATGCAGGAATATATTATGTTTTGTTATATAAAAATGCATATATCTGTCATGTTTTTGTAGAAACATTTATAAATATTAGATTGGTCATTCAAAGAGTATTTTATGTGATAGGATATGTTATATGGATTATTTCTGAAAAATTAAGAGTTGGTAGATAAATATAAATAAAAATCCATATAAAAATATAACATTCTTTCCGGACAGCAAATGTGTTATTGGTTGATGTTGATCTCCATTTTTGTAACCTTTGGTCTATGAATGATCCTGGCTGGCCTCAATGTAGTTTAACTACGCCCAACGTCGGCGCAGTAAAAACTATAGGTAATATAGTCACCACTATAGGTAAGCTTAATCAGCCAAATATGGTACTAATTGCTACTGAACCGTAATTAGCTTACGTGAAAGAGGCGAATTTTGGTGCATCAAGTGTATAGTTATCGACACTGATGTCAAACACTACTGTCCCAGCCACATTCATCTTGTTGGACCGTTTCAGGATTCGAGTTGGACTGGAATCATGATGGATAGCAAACGTCATCTGTACCTGTTGATTAAAGATCATATTTTTCAGTGGGTACATGACAAAATTCGTGTATCAAGGAGAAACCTATATGAGAGGATTACATTTAGCAGTAAAAAGTTGGCTAAAAGTCTATGTGCAGTGGGTCAGACATTGTTTAAGAGTATTTATACATCGTTTAATCCTATGGTGAAATGAAAATTTTTATCCATAATATTCCAATAAGACTGACTTATGGCAGAAATGCCTTTGTTTACTAGCCAATTGTTTACTAACGACACCATGAGGGTCTGCGCCCACCCATTTATCTCCACCCACCCATGTATAATGTGTTTTTCTTAATACCTTTCTAATTGTACAAATTATGTTCTTAAATAACGCCTAAATAATACAATTACGTAGTTATTAATAGAGTTGGGTACTCCACTGGGCATTACCACCGAGAAATCCTTACCGGGAGTGATAGTTGGGGGAAACTGAAGTTTTTCTTTACCTCAAGCATTTGCTGTCCCTCATAAATTGTTGGGTTACTTCTACTCACATTCAGACAATCGAGAACCCTGGCAATAATATGATTACATTCATATATCTTGTATATTAACTAATATAATATACTTAATAAGTATGGCAGAGTTAATACATTTTTACAATCCTGTAGAAATAGAGAAATCTCAAAAAATTCAACCGCTTTTTCAAAAGTTGCATCATATATGGTCAGTACCAGCCTTGATGTTTTATTTGTTTAGTGTAGCACCTGGTTTGGGATTCGACGCAGAATCTGAGAGGTGGCGTGGCGCATCCGTTAACGACGTGACACGTGTCAGAGAATGTGACACGCACAAATTCCACAGTCACGCGTGATCTACACCGGGAGAGAGCGAGACCAACCTACATGCGGAGGTACATACCTTACATTTATTCGACTTACCTTTTCTAGAAACACAGTGTTGTAATTTAGGTCAAGGTCTCAAGAATCCAATATAACAAGTTATAGCGATATCTATAAAAAACAATTACTACGTTCAATGTTCATGTTTTATCATGACATTTTTATAAGTAAATTTGTTTTATTAAGACAGATGAAATGCACATCATTATTGAGATCAAATAATATATGTAATACTAGAAAGCATTTCCTCCTAACATAAAATTTTAAATATCTACCTGTAAATACTTAAGTCCACATATTCAAAGGGCTTAATTCATACACGTGACCATTTATAAAACGCTCTCAAACATTTCCTGGTGCAATACTAACTCTATATATACTGTATATATAACTAATTTTCGATAAATAATATAATCATATCAGAATACTATATATTGAATACTGTACAATACATTATTTTTCGTATCTTTAGCTAAATTCGAAGAACTCTATATTAAAATTGCTTGTAATTATACCCCTTTGATTTTAGACATAATATGGTTTACATACTCAACTAGATATACACAATAATTATCTGCTTATTTTATAAATGTCTTTCGTAATAATAATTGTAGTAGGCAGCCTATACTTCCATATGATGGTGACTGACAAATGTAAATGATATATAAACGTACCTTTGCAAAAAGCAGATACAGTGCCACCAAGGTTGATAGACTACTGAATATCATAGTCAATAGTTGCCACCACTAACTGGTGTCTCCGTCTAGCAACAACAGAGATTCAACATGATCATTAACAACCTTTTACATGTATAGCATAGTTTAACGATATTTTTCTTATTCATACACAACGTAAGAATATTATCATGGACAATAGGCCTCATTCAATCTAAGAATAAACAACCTACACAACGCGGCGTTAACAATATGCTTATGAAAAAATTTACACTGACTTTATTATTATTAGTCTTGTAACTGTTGTACCTAGCCACTAAATGTGCATAATTTCATCTAACCGGGTCACATATATTCTCCTCAAATGCAGGTATGCCCTCTGTTGAAATACTATAGCATGTTTATTTATAGAAATTATTTGTTTATAAATAGATTTATGATTATGATCTGCCTCATGATGTTGGTATTTGTTCCATTTTTAATTGTGAAATAATGCTAGTTTAATTCGACTATATGCATCACTAGTGGTAAGTAGAGACAAGTTTGAGTGTATTGTTGCCATCGAGATGTGGTATGAGATACTGCTGATAGGATACAACATGTAAGGTTGAGTATTGTTGAGATTATATCAGATATCTGACACCAAATATCAAAAAAGCTGTAATAGTATCTTTTATAAAGATCCTTTAATTAAATTCTTTTGTTGGCTGTAAATAATGGTAGGATAATCTACACTGCGCATTAGATGACAAAATTAATGACTCGTATATATATTGTTAACTTTGCTTGGAACATTGCAATTTTAAAGAAATCAGACATTTTCAATTAAATTTATTGAATTAGACATATTTAATTTATTAATGATTAATTAAAATATTAGAACATAGTGATTTTGAATCGCTTTAGTCAGAAATAAGCATACTTCATATGCCTAATAAAACAATTTTTTTCAATTATTTTCCTCACACCATTGACCTCTAGTTGTTATTAGACTATATGGACAACTATAGTTGTTATTAGACTATATTTACTCTATTATGTTATGAACAGTACTTTAGTTTAACAATTTTCTTTATCTGTTATCCTCTGTATGTCTTTTTTCTCGACTCACGTATGGTTTACCAAGTTCAACTTTGAACAGTATTCCTTGTACTCCCCGTATTCCTTATACTCTGCATTTTTATTTAGTCATAGTAACCATAAATTTGTAAGGAGTCTTTGATTGATATGTATTGGGAGGGCACTAGAAATCAAATAGAATTCCATTCCATTTCACTTAATGATGGTGTTAGGCTATGATTTAACTTAAATGTACTTTTTAACGTGTTATGCAATATAATTAGTTATTTCATATCATTTCATTTAACTGTTGTGTTAGGCTATGATTTCCTTATATGTACTTATTATTGTGTTATACAATATAATTAGTTATCACACGAAATGTATATAGGCGCCTTAGAGACATCGTCATTAGGGCGCCTCCAAAACGAATGTATTATTATTATTACTCTCTTGCCGTATACCCCTTGATGACTTACTATGGCTGGTAATATCACAGTTTCATTTTCCATGTTCACCTGTACACACCCTGTTATTAACGTCTTCTATCAAGTAATGTGAAAGGTGCGTGAAAATGGTTCTGTTGCCTTGAGTGAGCCACTTGCTTGTTCGACATGCGACATAACTACTCCGACCAGTCATTTATTACATAGTGGTCCTCGATCTTTTAAATAAAAACTCCCTTGATGTCTGTCTGAATAGTGAAAGGACTCTGGCCAGCCTGTTGAAAATACAGCTTCAATTACATATATATAGTCACCAACATGTGTGTTACCTATATATATTTATATATATTTCACAACGCAGCTGGATACGTTTTTAAAGCGTGATTTTATTACACGAGTTGACAAAATACAAAGCTCAAAAAGAAGAATTGCAGGTAACAATAGCAATAAAAACAGTGACAACTGGGAAACATAGGGCTCGGAAAACATCTACAAAATGACGAACTTCCCCAAAACTTCCCTAAAACTTTTATAAGTTTTTTTTTAAATAAATGACATTCAATTGCCAATAACAATTATAAATTTAGACAAAAAAAGAATGAGCTTGCCAGGCAGGGTTTTTCAAATAGAGTATGTACTTTAATATTCAGTTTTGGGAATGTTCACTCATATACGTATTGTAAACACATGATACTAAATATGGAAGCAAATATCATTTTGTCGATTATTAAAAATTCCAATAATAATAAACATTGCCATCAAGTGAAGTGGGAAATGTGTACAGCAACAGACTCTCGAAAACAGTGGTTCCATTTGCTTCTAACAGATGATAATAGAAAGCTTCAATGACTCGTAAACATTATAATAATTTATTGTAAGTAAAGTTAGCAGTTTGGATTCAGAAAAAGATATTTATATCTAAGCAATAACATGGTTTCATTGAATAATTTTCTGGCTATTTTTATCAGTAGCATTACTGCAGTGAGCAGATAGTTTTCTGCAAATTAAAGTATTCTATAATCAACACAATAGGTACATGAAAGCCAACTGAAAATTTAAGTTTTTTTTGTCCATTCCAAACAATCATTGTAGGTGTGATTGAGAGTATTGCTGGCAAATAATATTTACAGAAAAATCCAAAATTAAGTGCACACGTGTATATATAATGCTATATTACATGGATCTTTGCACTGCACAACTTGATAGATATTTTATCAGTTCATCTATACACACTGCACAACTGTAGCTCCTAATCAATCAAGAAAGCATACTGTAATGCGATCTATCCTAATAGGAATTATTGGAAATTCAAGAGAAACGGTTTATGTAGTACAGTATACAGATGAAAATATCTTACTAATTATAGCACATAAAATCCATGGAATATTCCATTATAAAGAGTGGGTACATAATATTGGACTGTGGTATATGATCAGAAAATGTAGTCATCGAACCAAAAATGGCAATAAACAACAGTCGACGTACACAGTGCAGTATAAGATTGCAATATGTAAAGAAAAGTGTGTTTGATTTGAGTAATGTTCATAAAGCTATAGTAGTAGTCGTCATAAAACTTAACTTGATGCGAGAGGAAAAAATGGTATTGTAACTTGATTGATTGCTCTTGTTATTACAATTATAAATGAGTGAAGGAAAAGGAAATGCCAATTAAAAACGAGACTTACTAAGAATGTATTATATAAGTTGTGATTTGCATTAAATGTAATTACCAAATAAACTTTATCCGAAGCAGAATGCTGTTAAAGAATAGATAACTGTGTCTTTGAGCAGTTCATGCCTACCTTATTCTGACTTTGCTGAAAGTGATTCAGGCTAAGTAAATGACTAATCACTAGTCTGGAAAATGTACTGAACTACAGAAATTGTAATGACATAGGTGCATAAAAATGGAAGCTTCCTATACTAGATCCAGTGGTGCATGGTGCACACTCTGGTTACAATCATGTGCAGTGGATACAATAAAATGAATATAATAACTAAATAAGAGAACTCGCGATCTGATTCAGTGACTATTGCAGTGATGAAACAAGCAGAACTAGGATTCTATTTATGAAGTAGCATATCAGAAGTTGGCAGATCGCAACGTATTTCTTTTTCATGTCCAGTTAAGATGATTTAAACCTTACAAACGGAGAAATGTAAAAGTATTCGATATAAGTAAAAAGGCATAACTAGAAAATCTGGCTATGCTTTAACTCTTACGCTTACTTCCTTGTGTGATGTAATTTTACATTTGGTTGGGCTAAAATGCATGCAAGTTTTCCAATTTTTACTTCACTATTAAACAGTCCTTTTAAATTCAAATTACTTAGCAAATATTTCACCGTAATGTACATAATTTCATGAGTTGACAAAGTTTGATCATTTCTATTGTCATAAAAATTTATATTGGGCTTAGTTGCCTTACAAGATGGAATTTGTTCGACATGGCATCGCTTTACATAACCAAATTTAAAGTTTTCACATTCAAGAATATACCAGGTCAATGACAAGAAACAGTATTTATAGGTATTGCATATTGATATATTTATTATACTTGTGTATATTTGAAATTTGTTCACAAAGATAAATTAGTTTCCACCTTTAACATAGGGATGTCACATGCACAAAGAATTGAAAATACCAATGAAGTCATTTTTTTCCTTATCCATACTCTTATTGTCTAATATTTTATTAAGAGAGCGAAAGGTCGCTCAATCAGATTTCACATTCACAAAAGATTTCCTCGTATAAATCAGTAAACAAACATTGGCAAACTTACATATTTCCATTACCAATTTATTACACAGCCTTGGCTTTCTTCTTCCATAATTAAATTATTACATACCATTTACTATATCTACTCATTTTAAGACTATTTTATTTATCTATCATTTGTGCTTTAATATAGAAATTTAATATCTGACTAACAATACTCTTATGACTAGCAGATTACAGTATCACGATAGAGGGTATACAGAATCAATATCCAACTTTATAAATAATATTTTTATATTCTTATAATGCATTAAGATAAAACAGCAAATTAGTATTGCAGACACTTGAAAATTGTAAACATTCTCGTTCAACCATTCAATCAAAATACATTTATAATACGGCATAATACCTTCATCAGTATAGACAATAAGGCAGACTATTTAAATGCATACATCCCTAGTAATACTAATAGCACCCTGTCTATCTGGTTATCGTATTGCAATTCAAAGTTGGTAAAGACATTGAAAAAGAGATCTTTTCGCATTGCATCAAATAGTCCTAATACTACTACAAGGTTAAGCTGATGTTAGCATCAATTTACTTTGTTAAGTAATAAAATTAATTAACTTTATTAGACAAAATGACCGATGACTAATGCCTCGTACAGAATACTGCGTGAAATCACAGTCTTTCTCAAGGCACAATAATTTGTTACCTAAGACAAAACAATACACGCAATTCGCAGTGATACATTTGACAAAATCCCATCTTCATCTCATCTTTCGACTTCTACGAGTGTAACATACTATATACACATTAATGCGATTAGAAAGCAATATAAAATACAATATAATAAGATAAATAAACTGTCATAAATTCGCTGTCAGCAAGCAATGGACCATAGGGAAGACAAGCATTATTGGTCGACAGATGCTACAAAATTTACCACAAAAGCAAAAAGACGTTACAACATGATGACATCATTATATTAATTTGATTCAATCGCATCTTCCATACAATAACATTATTTTGCACGGGAAGCTTGTTCATGAGTTTATAATTATTAGAAATTTGATGGAGTATACAAAACCAATTTTCACTGTCTAGTTTAGTGGGTGTATTGTATAAAAAATCACGTACAAACAACCTTGAACATCCCCCAACAAACTCTAACAAGAAATTATCTCTGTTTGGTAATTAGTAAATAGCTTTGAAGGGAATACCGAATGTGCAAAAGTGCAAAAAAGTTTTAATTTATGCATTACAGCCCAAGCAAAACACTGTGTAAAATAATATCATAAAAATTATTGTAACTTTACAATCAGATTGGACCATAACATTTGGACCATATCTACACAGATAACACTCGTTATGTATATATCATTGCCATGGCACACGGATTCAAGAACTATCATAGCCTTTTGAAGACCCACGCATTACAAAAGAAGTCCAATGACAAGGTCATCGCTGTCATTAAAGGAGGACATTATGCACCGAGAATCAAACAATAAAATATACACCTTGATATAATCAACTCATCTACACTTAACATAAATAAAAAAGGTAAAGGTGACAGAATATAGCTATTATATGGAGAGAAAATCGTCTTAATTTTATATATATTTTATTATCAGTAACATTTTTTGTTATACATAGCAAAAGTTCCAACCAGTTGAAGTCCATTTGTATTAGATTCTCTTGAAATAAGCTGATCAGGAGGCATATTTTTATTGTCCATGCAATAGTGCAATTTTATTTGAATTTTCAAATTAAACAGCTCAAGACATGTAGTGGTAAATGTTCCACGCAAAAAGATCGTAAAATCAGTCAAATTGACATATGCCATATATAGTAACCTCGTTGTAAGTTTAGTTACTCGACTAATAATTACGTACAGCATAAGATAATTGTCATCGTACACTGGTAATGAATAGACAATATTAACAAAATATAATTGCATTCCAAATATCCTGTTACCTTAGTTCACAAAGAAATGAAACACAGACAATGTTCCTAATGTTAAATGACAATGACGAAAGGCCAAGTGCTCAACCCGTTCACTCCACATTATGTCATGTAATACAAGAGACCAATTTTGAGTAACAAGTTAGTACTTAGATAACAATGTTACAACGCATGTCCTCAGCCTTAATAAGATACCAGATTTCAACTAAGTGTGCCATAATCTACATTCTACAACCTTCGTGAGCTAAAACTCGAGCCTGTATGCCAGACAATTAGTATCATGATCTTGTAGCTGGATTGTACAACGGCTTGCGGCAGGAACCACATCTATTTTGAATTCATTTAACTCATCAGCATTCAGAGCCATCCAGTTGCGCAGGTTTTCACTCTCGTATGTTGGTATCACAGACACTTCGAGCTCTTTATTTTCCCATGTTTTCTTTGCGTCCAAAAGGGCGGACAAGATCTGGGGATTCGGCGAGAGGGTACTCAAGACATAATAACGTGCACGGACATTCTTGAAAAAGGTGACATCGCTGTAGGCAGGGTCACCATGTGCGGGGATATATGTAAGATCTACATATATCGGAGACAGAAGACTCGCTTTAGTGCGTGAATTTGTAACTGATGAAGGGGATTTCGTGGTGGATAGTGGGCGCCGAGTCAGTGTTGATTTGGTTGTGGTTGTTCGTTCGATCCGAGCAGACATTGGTCGATTTTTATTTGTTGCCAGTCGATCAAAAAATGATTTTGTTGGACGTTTTGTTTCAGTCATTGCAGATGCAGGTGTTCTAGATGCATCACCGCCAGCTGTAGGAGAGGTTTGCATTGGCTGTGGTAATGCCATAGGTTCTCCCCATTCTTTGATCGGGTCGAAAGAGCATTCCTCGTCTGAGCCGGCTTCAACTATCTCGTGGTGTCCGTGCGATTGTTCTATCGCCTGCTGGTCAATCGCACTGAATGGGTTTACCCCATCAAGCCCTGGTTGTAAATACGGATGAGGATTTCCATCCACTACAGAAGCTGTTCCTTGATCATTATAGTCATCCACATTTGTTTCAATCTCAATATTATCATCTGCTTCGTGAACACTCCTTTCTGCACAAACCCCATGATCATGTGGTTCACGATCACATGGTTCCTCACACAACTCTTTTTCTTCGTACTGACTCATTGGTACTGTTGGATCGGGTGTAATATCTTTCTCAAAAGCCGCTGGTAATGTCGATCCAGTTTCCTCTTCGTACAAATTCAGTTCTGGCGGAAAATGATGAGAAATTTCATGCATTTCTCTATTAACATCATCATTCAATTGTTCTTCAGGCAAAGAATTATCCATATTGGACATGAACAAATCTTGGTCGGCAATACTTTTTTCAACATTAGGTTGTTCAACCTCCAAGTCAGCAAACTCTCTATGTGAAATTTGATCCCCATACTGACCATAATCTATTTCTGTATCACGTTCCAAACTGTCTCTCTGTATATCATCTTGTTCATTATCATAATCTGTATGTGGCATTTCAAAATCTTCAGTATTTTGGACTTTACTGTCAGGATGACTGGCATGAAGATGAAGCTCTTGGTCGTCCTCATGAAAATCAATAAGTTTGTCCTCTGGCTCACTTTGGTGGAAATCATCAGTGTTTTCACATTCAATGTAATTTTGAATTTGTTCTGAACCAAGTCCATCATTCTCAGACTGAGAGTACCCAACGTTATCTTCATCTGAATCTTCGACTTCGTATTTGTGTGCTAGTGGTGTTTCATGTTCATACTGATCTGCGATTTCTGCATGCACTTCATCACCGCGATACTCGGGCTGCGAAGTAAAGTCATCACCTTCAACTTGTTCAAAATCATTCTGTTCATGCTCTGACCTCCCTGTGAGCTGATACTCATTATCTTGGTTACTTTCGTGGTATATCGCGCCTTCCTCATGAAACGATTGTTCCATGTGGTGTCTTTCTATCTCCTCAAATTTCTGCTCATTCTGGAAGGTATGATCTGATTGCTCAAAATGACTGTCATAACGTTGAATTTCATCAGTCTGTGGTACTTCATCTGCAATTAATTGTTCATGGTCATAATCATCTTCATATTCTCGAGACTCCGTGACATGCTCGTGATAATCTTGTGTGATATTGTCTGAGTGCAAAACTTCTATCGTGGGACTGGTTTCCTGGTTACTTTGTACTCTAGTAGTATAAGCATTCTCATATTCGTCACACTGGTCATCATTATCATGCAGTGGACTATGGCATACTTCATCTTGTTCATCCTCCCTGAATGAACTGTTCTCCATTTTATCATGCTCCAACATCGATGAAACAGAACCAAGCGCTTCCACTTCAGCGTCGCAGGGAAGAGAATCTCCCATATCAGGAATTCCATTTTCAACTCCTGGCTTGTCTTGTGTGTATTCTGTGACAGTTTCATGCTCATCATATGCGAGGGTATCTGTCATGTCATGAATCCCATTTGCAACAACTGGCTTGTCCTCTGTGTATTCTGGGACAGGTTCATGATCATCATACGAGAGGGTATCGTTCATGTCATGAATTGCATCTGCAACATCTGGCTTGTCCTCTGTGTATTCTGTGACAGTTTCACGCTCATCATACGGGAGGGCATCGTTCATGTCATGAATTGCATCTGCAACATCTGGCTTGTCCTCTGTGTATTCTGTGACGGTTTCATGCTCATCATATGGGAGGGTATCGTTCATGTCATGAACTGCATCTGCAACATCTGGCTTGTCCTCTGTGTATTGCGGGACAGGTTCATGATCATGCGTGTGATAGAGAACAAAATCACCCGTAGTATCAATCCCGTTTGTAACTCCATTGATGTCTTGTGGAACAGGTTCATCACTCTGATTACTATCAAACAAATCATGTTCTGGTGCACGCTCGGGTTGTTCATGAATTGAAGAGACTGCCTTCTCATACTCTTCATGATGTTCATGCTCGAGTCCATTAGGAAAACCTCCATTATAAGGGCAAAGTGGCTCACTGGGAATGGCAACTGGTTCGGGAAGAGGTTGAGGTTCACTATCAGCCTCAACCAGAGTCTCTGATGTAATTTGTATGTGATTCGCTTCTGCAATTTCATGCATGTGAAATTCATTTGCTGGATTTATATGCTGTTCGGGTGATTTTGGACTGGGTAAATGTTCCGGCGACTTGCATTCGGGAGACTTTTGCTCCGGGATTTTGCGTTCGGGTAACTTGCGTTCCGGTGATTTGCGTTCTGGTGATTTGCCTACCGGTGATTTTTGTTCCGGAGACTTATGTCCTGGAGACTTGCGTCCTATAGGCTTATGTTCCGGAGATTTGTTTCCTTTAGTTTTTGTCACACTTGTTTCACTCTTCACTGGTTTCGCCTTACTTGTGTCCATTCCTGACTTCTCTTTTGGTGATCTCATTTTTTCAGGTGATCGTGGTTTCTTGGCTGCTGTAGTAGTTTTAGCAATCGCCTTTTCCGGACTTGTTGGCCTTGCTTTGTCATTCGTAGTAGGCTTACTTTCAAGGGTTGTCTTTTTCCGAACATCATTCACTGGTGGTTTGCTCACGCCAACAGTAGACTTCTTCACAGTTTTGGTAGTTAAACTTGTGGGTGGTTTGGATTTCTCAACAACTTTAGTCGTAGTATGCGTGGTGGTAGTTTTGATTGTGGATGGTCGAGTTGGTGCAGCTGGAACTTCTTTCTGTTTTGACAATAGTCGAGAACAACAAACATGATGTTTCAGGTAATCCACGCCCTTTAGCTTCTCTAAACCTTCAAAAATTCGACTTTGTGGCGTATTACCAGGAAAGAGAATGCGTGTAATATTCTCAGTTGGGTTGTCTGGTCTCCACACAACCAATGTTGATACACTCAGCAAGTTCTCATTTGGAAAGCCATTGTGGAAACCAAAGTTTGAGGATAGTTTATTCCAGTTGTCATAGAATGTCTTCATCTCTTTCGTGTCTTTGATTGGTGTCAGTATGTACATATCCAATGAGCCATGCCCAACCTTATGGTACAGGTTCACCGGGTCCAGAGTGGTAGACAATGGTGAGCGGGTACAAGCATTTGGCACATGTCCCAACTGTCTGCTATATTCCAGAATACAATTGCCTTCCTCTGACAGGTTCACTAGGAGATGGGACTTCTTCATGAGGTCGACAGACAGTTCTTCGCCTTCGGGGGAATGTTTAGCTTTGGTGCTAGCATTGAGAAATATGTGCCCGATATCTGGGTACACATTTTCAAGGCTTTTACGCTCCAATGCCGAACTTATACCGAATATATTATCACTTCCTAGGTGTGTTAACAATACTGCATCTATGCGATCTAGGTGGCATGTAAAGTCCCAGAAACACGCTCTGCGATTGTACCCACCATTAACCAAAAGATTAAATCCACTGATACCAAACAGACAGGAGTCTCCTTCACAACCTGGAAATATGTATATAGTAGGTTTATTGAACCTGATATTCCCAACAATCTCGGATGCCGGCAGTAAACTGGTGACATGTTTGGCATCAAGAAACTTGGAGATGTATGTAGAAAACCTAACTGCTCCCGTCACATCAGACAGTTTATCTTCAGGATTCATGGATATCTGCAGAAGTTTACTTAGGTCTAGTTTCTGGACAGCGCCATTTTTCCACTCGCCTTCAGCAGCGCAATGAACGTTCAATGCGGAATGGTCTTGTTTGAGAACCTGCTGAACCTCTGAATCTTTGAAGATCTGAGCAAAACGCGTGAATTGAAAGGTGTCGTCTTGCAGCAGCCACGCGCCGCTACCTTGGAAACTGTGGCCAGCATAGATGAGATGTCGGTATGTGACTGTTGTCATGAGGAAATTCTTGAGAGACTTCTTGACAGTCTGAGTTTGAGGGTTGATGAGTATTTCTACGAGGATGGATGGTGATGTGTGGTGGATGACAACCTCACCTGCACAAATGCAATCAAATATTGCTTTGTAAAATCATCCAACACAACAGAAGCACCTATAAAACTGAAAAATCAAACACTACAACAAAATTTCCTAAATTGCTTAAAACATTCAAGTTACCTTGATGAACAGCTACATTCCCTTCAATTGTCTTAATTACTTATGAAAAGTATCAAATTATAATTTTTCACTATGATATTTTGCAAATAGATTCCAAAAATGTGCAATCTGCCAAAGAAATATCTGATTTTATTTCAATTCATGGGTAAATTGAGTATTATCTATGATGATTACAAAATATAAAGTCACTTGATCTGTAGTGTATAAGAGATAACCATTCAATGAATTGTTTCACTTTAAACATAATAATGTATTACTATGTCAGAGAAACAACATCATTTATGTATGAAAGCTATGAAAAACATTGTTATGTATAAAAGCTATAAAAAATATTAATAAGTGACAAGCAATGTTGAATGAATATTACATAATCCTTCGCAGTTATCAATAAAGGTGTACAAACATTAATGAAACATCGTTTCATTATCTTTTTGAATATTATTAAATTGAACTTTTGAATGTTAAAGCTGATAAATGGATGTCTAATTTATCTCACTTATACAATTTGCACTATTTGCACTGACCCAACTATTCACTACAGTTTAGTTAGAGAAAGACATTTCATAATACAAATTATTATTGTAACTTTATATCTACGAGTATGTATGTAAATTATTCATGAACCTGACTGATACTAATAAAGTTTCAAATGACTGAAATTATGATGGACTTTGGAATAACTTGTAAAAAAATGGTATAGAAGAAAGATAGTTATTTTGAATAACTGATATAAAGTTAAGCAACATATAAATAAAATGAATAGTGCAAAAGAAAAAAATACAGTTTGAACAGATCCAGAGGTACGTGAACAAAATCAATTGAAATGCTATTAGTAAAGGTGTTATGATGCAATAATAAATCAGCAACATTGCAGGAGATATTTATAATTTCATCGGTATGAAAGCAGAAGGGTCATCGCCATGATAAAGTCTTATATTGTAATAGCATGCGAGCAAATTATCAGTCTCCAAATCAATATTAAATTGTATAGTTGAATTTCTGCCCATCCAGTTTTCCGTTTTCTCGCAACATATTTAATGATTAATGCTGACAACTTGACAGTTATGTTGCAAAAACAACGTATCATCCACATGCATAGTACACAAAAACCTGAAGAAAAACAAGCAACTAAATCTTACCTCCCTTGGATTTTCCAGCCACTAAGGGACATAAATATTGCAACTGAATTAGGTATATATAAGAGTTATTGCCCATTAGCTACTACTATCACTACTACAGTCATATCACTGACAATTTTTCACGTTACGCAAGTTTCATATTAGCATCATCTCCAGTTTACAGATCTGCAGAGGGTGATTGTCTTTCTGTGTATTTTAGCTAATCAACATCTATCCAACATAATGTTAAATTTTAATTCGATGCTTGTCTTAAGCTATTGCATGCCACCGAATTATAAACCTGATACCCGCAGCCGTAGTACATATAATTTAGCAGACAGTTGCTTTGACGCCATCCTTGCTAATAGTAATTATGTGCAGGCGCAGTGCCGGGCAAGACGTCATATCATAAAATATATTTGTCACTACCCTTATTCAGTCAAAGAACAATCCTGCATAAAAGAAAATACTAGACACATTATTACCATAAGCCGTATATATCCGTCGCCAGATATTGACACATTTCCGTGATGATGTGTATATATAATCATTTATACGTGTATATCCGTCCATAGAGACATGCAAAGAGTTATGGTTTAAGACATTGTATATCAATTTACACCAAAATAAACACTTCCAGCACTAGTCCGGGTGTTGTATTTGCAGTTGTTGAGCAGCAGTTGTGGTTAATCTCTAACTTGGTGTTATATACTCAGATAATAATATATTATATATTTAATTTTTAAATTTGTTAATCATTTATAACCAGTTTACAGTGTTGAGAGTACAAGAATGAAAATCGCACTCCAATGTACCTTGTATTGAACTTAGTACATAGTAATCAACTTATCAACACTTCATACAGTATTTTCTCAATAACTTCCTTGACATCGATATTGACAACAAATGTGTAGTCTTTGTTAAACACTGTGCCATAATGTTCAATATTATGGGCTTATGTAATTAAACATTAAAATACTATTTAAAAGAGCCATAAAATAGTCTTGTAATAGTGTAACAGAATTGAATAAAAGGCCCATGAAAAAAAGATCAACGTAGGGAAGTAATTACAGGAGTGTGTACTTGATAGAATGTATCAAGCGTATTTTGTTCATAGAATAATGCATGTTACGTTTAGCATTCCAGAAGTAAGAAAAGTAGTTGATTCTCATAAATTTTGTCATTATTATATTGTGTTCTTATGAAAAGATGGCTTATTTGCCTAAAATCAGACAGTATTCTTGAGACCTTAAAGGTAGATAGTAAGCTGTTAAGTGTGAACCTACTAAGAGTTGTCACTGTGATTGCGCTTCTTTTAGAGTACAAAAATACTGTACCTATGTGATGGACAATACAATTGTGTTCATGGTGATTCAACAGTAAATAAATATCAATGAATGACTGTATGCAAAAGAAATATGAAAATATGCGTGAATTTTACACAATATAGACATAGGAACCGGTACATTCCAGTAATTCTCTCTATTCAAGGCATGGCAAAAACAATGATAATATGTACATATGGACAGAGTTATTAATTATGGGGGAGGGGGGATGAATGTTCATTATTTATGAGCGATGTATAGGGGAAAACTGACAAGCGTATCTGATATATGTCACACCAATGGACCTGTCAAAACTGTCTATTGAGACCTCTCTCGTGTATGGAGAACATTTAATTAAGCCATCTGTATCATATATAGCTATATCACTGGTAGTTCATTATAACATCCAGTATCCCTAGAGGTACCATTGTGTATATATCCTACACAAAACATGCAAAAATCAATTTTATTTTGTATGTATTGAAAAGCCCAGTCCTGATTTTGAGTTATATCTCCACTTATATTTATATCTATCGTTATTTCCTGTAAATATCTTCTGCCGCCATTACACCATTGTAATTATAGGCTTTTAATCAAAATAAAATGAATCAACACATTTGCACTATTTACCGATCTTGTAAGTACAGTACAAATTTATGCACTAATATGCTCCTGTTAGTGTGGCACCTCTTGAGATGAGAGGAATACTGAGTCCGATTTTGAACCGTATTCCTTATGTTTCTAGTTCATCATAGCAACCATAAATTTGTAAAGTGTCTTTGATAGCCATGTGTTAAAAGGGCACTATAAATCAATAAAGTTTCATTTCATTTCATAGATGAAACTCAGTGAGCACACACATCTGCCCATAGTAGCAAATTAATGTGTACTGAAATCAGGTCAAAAACTATGGAATTGTTTACTATCATTAAACCATGTCAAAAATAGGCCATACCATGATAGCCCTCATGTGGCTACAACAGGAAAATCGGAGTGTTATAATTTCATGATCTGATGATCATTCATGTATATAATGGTTATAATGGGAAGACCCCCGTCAAAAATACCTAAATTCATATGGTGGTTAGATCTCTACTAAAATTAAACAATTCAGTCATTGGCCTCATATATAACATTCTTGCGAATTGAAAAAAAAATCATTGAGGGACTCTCGGTAAATTTATCATTAGTTCATTACACCCTTCTACCAATGTTATCACCCCGATTAGTATTTGTTACCTTCTGTATTCATATCTTGCGTAAAATGTCATTGATAGTAGATAGACACACAGAAATGAAACAACCTCGTTTACTTGGAAGATGTAACAATTGACATCATTTTCATGATAGTGCCAATAGTATGAAGGTCCTCTTAATGAAATTATCATAAAGCTGAGTTTAGTAGAATAACCTGAAACATGTCACACCGTGAGATTGTCTGGGTACACCTCGCAGTATGGTTCTGTCATCGCTTCTTCCACATGCTCTCCGGATTCTCTCTATGACACTTACCTCTCTGCTATATCATCATGTCGTTGGAAGTAAGCATCATTAACCATGACAGAAATAGCAGAATGTGCGACATATAAAAAAGCTGACAAAGGCATTATACAACTTGTGTCATAAAGGTCAACTTATGCTCACACTCACTGGTTTTCCTGACCCCTCATAACTCAGGTTAATTCTTTACTGTTTTAATCATTTAGCTTTTGTAAATAGTCAGAAATGGTCTACACGATTACTGCAATAATCAGCCTATTTCTTACTCCCTACCACATGGTAAAATGATGTTCCTCTTATTTGTTATTTAATATTTATGAATTTATTACTTCACAAAAAGTCAAAGTATTTCTTAACTTTCTAATAGTTTTATACTTAATGCAAATTAATATGGTACATTTTATACATATGTTTGGGAGAAAATCTACAATGAACTTGGAGAGGTGGTACCACTTTATAGGTCCGAACTAAGAGCATTGACTTTTTCGTCATTTAAATCTATGCTAAAAACTTATTTATTCACTAAAGTATACTCATAGTTATCGTAGACTACTTGTACAACATGACTGACAGGTTCCTTAACCTAATATTAGGTTATTAATAAACTGCTAGTTGATACTGCCAAACATGGAAGAAAAAAGATTCTACACTTGATGATTAATTTGAATGAAAGCAACATTTTGGCCTCCAAATATACCAAGAATTTGGTTGTTATATTTTCTTCGCAAATGATTACATGATGACCCTTCTTACATTGTCAAAGCAAATAGAGAGCAAGTGAGAATTTTTTCCGGAAAAGCATTTATAAAAATATTTTAGAACCGGTATTGGACTGTAAACACAGCAGTTTACTAATTACAGGGTATATGTACTTCTTTCCACAAAAAAAACTGGAGTTAGATACTTAATTCTGGGTCGAGCAAGGTATTTCATATAAGGCGTAGAATAAACACCTATTATATCTTGTATATTCAACAAATTATGAATTATAAGAATATTTACACGTATGTATACACAGTTGATACACGATGGTATATAAATTAGAGATTACAGGATGTCAATCCAATGACGCAATTAAATTAGGTACAACATTTCATCCCAGTAAAATCAAAAGCCACTTATATTAGCTCCTTTGTTCTCGAGTTAGAGTAAAGAGAAAGCCCCTAGTTGCTATCACTCAATGTGTCGGATATATATATGTGATAAACATTGTGATCTTACACTAACAAACGCTGTTGTACAACATTGTTATATTAAGGTGGAATTACAGCCCCTTTCGTGGATTGTTGTAATGAGAAAAATTCAGAAAAGTTCAATTGTTCCCATAGTGTAGTGGTGGTGGTTCCCACCCCCCTCCGAAGATTTACAAGTGATCGATGTATAAGTCATTACTTTAGCGGGTGCGCAGCCATACTTGGTTATTTTAATAACCATAATAAACGTAGGCAAATACACTACAATACATAGTAATGTAAACAATAGTAGCAGTTTACACATCGAAGCTTTGTGACAAAATTACAAAACTACGTTAATAATTAAAGTACACTGTATATTGTTTGCATCTTCTACGTATACAGCGAGGTACCGTACGGTAGTTAACTTCGGCCACGTTATTTAGTTACTACCATGCTGTGAGATCGGTTCCAACACCCTCTCCCAGGACATAAGCCGAAAGCATTTACGCTAGCACGAACCGTAACCTAACCCTATTTCTAATCCGGATCGTACTAGTTCAATGCACGGTACTGCTATTGTTACTAACAAGTCCGAGTACAATATAAAGGCAAAAACGAAATTCAGTAGTGCCCAGTATAGCGACTTCCTTGACTGAGCCAAACGTTGTCTCATTGAAAAAGTCTTGTCTACAACCGTGTTGCAAAACGATCCTAGTTTAACCATATTTTATTTTATCACGTATCAAATTCTCATAGAAATAGCTGCAATTAACATCAAGCGCGTGGTGTGTCATAAACAGCGGCAAACGAGGAGGTATCAGCCATTTTTATTACAACAATAATACCTAATATTCCCCGTAACCCCCCCATGTGTTGTCTCATTTGAAACAGTAAAAGAAAGAAGTGGGATGTGCCATGTCTCAACAAAGAAAAACATTTACATTATGAGAGTATCGCATGATGCACATAATTTAGACCGAGATTATTCGACACATCTGGCAAGGTTGAAAGAGACTTCAATTTATTCGACAATGAGCAAACAGAGAGTGTTAGCGACTCAATGCGCATACTGCGTAGAATACTGTATATGCCATAATCACGTCTGATTGTCACGCGCAAGGTATTGACACTGATTAAAAAATATATATTTTTAAATATATGTAATTCTCCTAATATAGATAGCAGAACGAGGGCGGACGTTGCCTCTTAGTCTTAATGATCATTGCGCTGTTCATTCATGATAGGTTTCGACTGGTATTACTCTTTTAAGTGTTGAATCCATGCTGAGACTTAGTTAGCGTTCAGTAATAATGAGATAACTATGATAATACTTTGTGTGCTTTTACGTAATAACCAAAGGTGTGCTTCCCTACCTAAAAGAAATGAAGTATATGAATTTTGTGGTCGTGTTTTTCATGGGACGTATTGTCATGAGAAACTAAACCAAAATGGCCGACGACGCCGAACAGGTGCTCTTTAGCTTTGCCAAACATATTTTAAAATATAATCGCTATGTCAATATATTATACTTATCCCGGCTTGTAGTGTTACAGTAATGGTTTCTAATCCACTTAAACTACATTATCTAGATGCACCGCGTATTTGGACAAACGAAGGGGGATATGGGAGGCAGTCCAGTCCTAGGATCGCTAAGCTAGATTCGAAGGCGACGACTTTTCTGCAATGATCCTCAGCAAGTGACTTAGCGTTAATAGAAACCGAATGTGATGCACATGCCAGTTTTTTTTACAGATTGTCATGATAGATATATCTAATGTAATAGTTCTAATACTAATTCTGTAAATCCATGTGTATTTTGTAGGTACCAGTGCAGACAGTTGAAGAGCCCTTGGATCTCATACGACTAAGCTTAGATGAGAGGATATATGTCAAAATGAGGAATGACCGAGAACTTAAAGGGAGATTAAATGTAATCATTAGCTATAATTTGTGAACTGTCATGATGTGTTCAACGTTGTGTTAAATTTGGGAGTACATTCATTACTGTGTAGGGAGTGGTGTTTAGTATGCGATTTCATTTTTTCATTCTCCTTTTTTTTCATTCTACATTTTTTCCTTGTTTAGGCCACACATTACATCTTGATATAACCACATTTATGTTTTTATATATAGTTTTTGAGAAATATACTTATCTGCCTGCGTTTTTCTGTTCATGCGATGAGATTTTTTCACATTTATGTGTGTCAGGCCTATGATCAACATTTGAACATGATTCTTGGGGAAGTTGAAGAAACTGTCACTACTATCGAGATTGATGAAGAGACGTATGAAGAAATATATAAGGTAATTTAAAAATATAACATTACACAGGAAATAAAGCGCTATATTTTACATACAAACATATTTTTCCTGCAAAATCTGTCATGTCAAGTTTTTTATTTATATTAGCAATCAAATTATATAACGATATAAGAAATGATATTGTTACATATCATGTATTGTTGTTGCCACTTTAATGGTAAAAATAAGTTCATTTGGTTGTTTTCACATATTGGATGATTTGACATCATCGTATTATGTTATATTTCTATAAATCCAAACATCAGCCATACCGTATGCTATTTATGATGTATTTATATCATCCAGCCTCAGTTATAAACAGTAAATGGCTGCAAATATATTCCGCAAAATTATTTTGAATACTTGGTAAAGTAATACCAATGTCCAGTCTGTTATAAAGTATTGAGATATTATAATCTACAGTCACAAGCCCCTAGGCAAATTATTTTTTTCTAATCTAAGGTCATTCTTCATTTATAGTTTACTCTGTCCTTTTATTTGCAATCCGCTTTAAACAGAATAGCTGTGAAAAATTACCTTTGTGACTGTGCAGTGACAATTTAAAACTTAAGAGAAAATTAGTCTAGCTGGGAGTTTTGAGCATCTCATCAATTGTGACAGTGAGAGTTTTGGTGTAGAGATTCATCTATGCCGAGCGAGTGCTGTGGGCAGAAAATACCAACGTGTCAATGCCAGCCAATGTCATGACATCGTGTCACCATCCCTATCTTATCATTCGACGCTGCTCGATGTGGTTGCGTCGAAGTTATAAATAGCCGCATTACACCACCACGCATATTGGCTGTTAATTGCAATTAGTCACATATTATTTCAGTGTTATAGGCGTTGGGTGACATCTGGGTTGTGACTGTTTTATGTTCCCACTTATCAGTATAACGCATTGGTTCTCCTCCCAGACAACATGCAACTGTTGTGCTTATCTCCCCGCTATCGCATCACGTTGTAAATAATAGTCCCATATCACAGATTTCGAGGGGTGTTTAGAGGGGTGTTTAGAGGGGTGTACAGCGATGTATGTAGGCTTTCGGTTGGCCTTTTGCTAAGTTACCAGCCAAGTATATCACCCAGCATTGTGTTTGACTTTAATACTAGGGTTTTGGCTACTTTTTGCAGAATCTTAATCTTTTTTTGCAGACTACCAAAAGAAACATACCGATGCTTTTTGTTCGTGGTGACGGTGTCATCCTGGTGTCACCACCAATGCGTACTGGCACGTGATGTAACATCCGATGTGCTGACGCCATTATTGTACATTGTATCATGTGTACAGCCATATTGTGTTCTATAGCATCATAATATTGAGTCATTAATATCAACTATTCTCCATAAAGGACTAATCATTGACATAAAATTTAGATGCATTATACGTACATTGATGCTTTCAGTTGTACGAAGCTGTTGACTTGAATATTGTATGACCTGAATAAAAATTCATCATATGTCAGCAATCGTTGGGTCATTGTGATAGTTCTAGATTACTGGAGTGCCATGGTGGCATTTGTCATTACCTGTACATGTCACCTGTACGACTCATCAATAACTATAACACACAGAAACGACAACACACAACGGGAGAGCTCTGTTTGACAGAATAACTCCGTTTATGGAGTGCCAGCTTACAGACCAGAATGCAGAGGGTTTGAATCCCAAGCAATACCGATTGTGTTTTCACATTGAATTCTTGGGCAAGGTCCTTTATGCCAGTTGCTCTGGTCAACTTTGACGTATATAAGTGCAAGTGAAATTGACATGTTGCATGCTGAATTTAAATGCACTAGTAAGGTAATTTCAGGGGCTTGTGGCATCGTTCATAGAGCTGCTTTCCCTAGAACTTGTTAATTGTCAATTTGCATCTTTGCAAAAAAAAACTGCTTTATATAAATATCACACTTATAATTTTGTATCATTCGATAAGCCTGAAGAAGCATATTACATATATGCTAAAGCTCGTTTGCGAATAAATTCAATTAGTCTCAAAAGGTATTACCCATACATTTTCTCTTACTTTACAAGAAAAAAACCATGTACCTCTGATTGGACTCGAACCCACGACCTCCAGATAACCGGTCTGGTGCTCTACCAACTGAGCTACAGGGGTAAGCTTTCTCTGTGCATTTAGGTATTTAACACCATTTAGATATAGGTTTTTTGTGCATTTGTCTCCAGCTATTCATAGACCGACATTGGCTACCCCTATTAGCGAGACTGATGTAGCTACTTATATCATACAACAATATAAATGTGAATCTTTCACACCTTCAAACCATGGCTTCTGTTAATAATATATTCCACAAACTTAGCGAAGTAAAGAGAATTCGTTCCCCTGATGAAAAAATTTTAAAGCTTGATTTTTTGCGATGAGCCGTCGAGGTATTGCCAATCCCCCAATGGTGAGTGTTTGTATTTTTACCCACACTGCTACCTTAGTGAGTTTCAACCGGTGAATCTGTATATTCTTAGTCAAACTGTGCCGTAGATTATTGGACTATCCACTTGAACAAGACAGCAATCGATAAAAAGATAGATCTGTTCAGTTTGCCATAACGTAATTTCAATGAATATAAAATAAATATAGCAAAGCGGTAAAACTTCTTTTACTAAGTGATAAAAAAAATTACCCTGGCTATCGTATGTCATGAATACTTCGTGATGTGTAAAGAGCGGCAGAGAGAAAATGATCACCGCGACTGCAAAAATACCTAGAGGAAACAATCTGAAAGGTGTGAGATAACAAAGGGCAGAATGCAAGCTAGTGGTGAACCAAGAAGACAAGATGCATTGGCAAAGAATAGACCGTTACACACGTAGACCAGAGAAAGTGGAAACACCCCAGTTTTCTTACTCAGCATCTGTTAAAAGGTAAAAAAGTACAACATTTATATACCGCAAGTATTAGCCAATAAAGGCCGTCAGATGCGGTTTACAATGAAATGGTTTTT
>WURV02193392.1:0-12214 GCA_011762755.2 Epimenia babai | reverse complement strand
TGGTTAGAGCGGGGTTTGAACCAGGGACCCTTAGATCCAAAGTCAAGCGCTCTAACCACTACGCCAGCTGCCCCCCGAATGGTTAATAATTGTTTCGTTGAATGTCGTAAGGTCATGTAGAAAGCGACGTAATTTAGGGACAGAATCAACGACCAAATATGACATGTTGCGGGGAGGATACGTGTTCTGTAATAATTATCAAGTGTCACCAAAAAATGTAAAAATTACATCACTGATTTTAGGTTGGAATTCTGTTGATGAAGAGATTTGATTTTTACGAGCGTGCCAAGAAAGCTTTTGCCATTGTACGCACCGGGTGAGTTATTTCTAGTTGCTACCGTGGTAAATATGTACAGTGGATGTCCTGACGTCAATTTTTTCCAGTTTCATTCCGTATCTTTGATAATGTATTATCGGCATCAGTGGTTTTAACTGTGACTATGGAGTATTAAGGGTTAATGAGCCTGCAAGTTTGAATCCACACAGACTTCTGATCTTTCTCGAATATTGAGAGAGACTTCTCGTGAAATGAAGTGGATTATTGCGATGGTCAAATAGTCAATATTGACTGACATTGACTACCAATAATACAATAATACTAAAACATTGCCTATTTCTCTAAAAAATGTCCCTGTTAGTGATGGAATTTTTCACGGAACCTGGGCACCGATGGGGATGTCCGTCATCAAATAATAAATTTTCAATTGTATGAAAATGTCTGGGTTTATGCTTTCTGCAATTTTAATCTATCAAGGGGCATTTTCAAACGAGATGTTATATCATGCGAAAATTGCACCATGTGACATTTTGTCATGTGACATATAAACATGTGGCATTTTAAGGTGTGACATTTCATAACGTGGAATGTTTTTCACGTGACACGCTGTCATACAACATTTGAAAACATGACATTTTATAATATGAACTACAACTATCATGTGACATTTACATATATTACGGGACATTTTCTCATGCGACATTTAATATTCAGCGTTATCCAGTAATTCGACGTATAATACAACATTACTATATTCGAACCCTTTATAATCCAACATATATTAACATAAATCGGAGGTACAAACGTACTATTTTGCCCCAAAGTAAATGTTTGCAAATTTACAGTGAAACTGCTCTCTACGGAAACATCATTTTGAAGAAAGGGGTCATTCCTGCTACGTGAATGCCTATCAGATGGCACTGTAAAGTACAGAAGCACGACATGCTGTAACAGCAACAGCGTTAAAAATTTTGAAGCAATTACATTGCTATTCCACCTCAATATTGTAGCCTCTGTAATTGTTCGTAAATTAAAAAAAAAATTTATATCATAATTATTGCACATTGTATATATTTTATGTACTATTTTTGATATATATACATATATATATACACATATATATATACACATATATATATACACATATATATATACACATATATATATACACATATATATATATATACATTTTACATATACACACAGTCTCACCCATATAAGTAGTACCCGATCTCTCGACAAACCGGCTTAGTGGACAGTAATTGTCCGGGCCCATTATTCATCCCATTACACGTAGTCAATTAATGACGAAGTCGGCTAAAGTTGAACAACGTCTATCTTGACATGTTCACGCTGTCCCCGAATGTCCACAAGAGAAAGCACAACGACAGGGTGCTGATGGCTGGAAAGTTATGGATTCTAAAAGAACCGCCACATATCTGCGATAATCTTCAGCGAGCTATTTATTGCTCGATTTCTGGAACCGAGCCGTCATGCTGATATTTTTTTTGACGAGTGTCAATGAACTAAAGTGCATGAGCGATGAGTATACACTATAAACGCATCTTAAGAGTCCATACTCACTGATACTTGGAGTTTCCGAGCGCTGTACATACCTATTTATGCGCCTCTATAATTATAATCAATTTATAACGCAAACCAGGATGGTGTCATATAATTACCATTCATTTATTTACTTTTATTATAAATTTATTTCTAATAAAAGCGCTTACAAATACATTAATCGTTACCAAATAAATGCTACACCGATCACACGAGTGTATTTTACATATTAATTACAATTAATTACGTTTTCCATAACTCGAGTCATGGAGGACAGTACATAAAATCATGTGTATGGAGACGTGAACACGTCGTCTCTGCGACTTCATACCTCGGGTTTTACTAGGCATCATTACTAGGCATATAGTCATCACTATGGGGTCTGTACTCTCTTAGTCTTGGTTATTAATATAAGGATATTTTGTCACTGACATTTTTCTTTCGATTAGCTGCTGTTGTTCGTAGATTCAATAATGAGAACAATATTGCTGGTCATGTACTACTGACGATTCGTCTTTTACCTTTATGATCAAATATGTCGTTCAATAGAGGTAGGTGATTCCCAGAGACTGATTTCTTACCATAAGCGGTTAACATCTGGGGTTACCTGATGAAGGATATTCAAAGATTTGATGTGGGTAAAAATGAATTAGATATAGCAGAATCTTACATGTAGTCATTGGAGGAGAGTTTCCCAGTTAGTGTTTACTATTTTACCAATGTTGTGCACATGTGCACATGTATGTTTGTATGTCTGTATGTTGTGCACATAGTGGTAGATATCATCTCTTGAGCTTAACCGTCTCCCCCACAAGGACAATACAATCGAGTTACCTTGCCTCAGGATACAATGGGAAAAATAATTGGCATTGCCTCGAATTTGAAACCATCACATTATGCTTTATGTGCTGGCATACCTACTGAACTATCTCATTTAAGAATATATAGACAGCTCGTGAAATTGATCTAAAAAAAGCAATTTTATTATGGCATTGAACATTGACTGCAGAAAACAGTGGTCTCGTATCAGCGATGACAGATTGTTACATATCACAAATCCTGGTCTCATGTAGAGAGACTAAATGTACAAACGCAAATGTTTTGCAGCAATTATCTCTGTTTCGCCTTGTTTCAAATGTATTCATACTGCATTTCAAAGTAATTTAAACCAAACTGGTGCATTAACTCAAGCTTTTCTGAGTACATAACCCTAAAATAGCTTCTTAGTGTGGCAATACAGTGCATTTTGTGTTGATATTGTATCTTTTGAAAGATTAATACTGTTTTCAAATATTGTAAATTTTCAAGCTCTTATTCCTTTTTTCCATGACAACCTACTGCTGTTGGTAGAAAATCCCCGTCAATGTCATAAACTTTTCCTTAAAGGTTGAGCTATGATATTTAAAGGAATATATCGCTGATCGGCACTGCTATTAATTGTATACCAACTAATATTACGTTGGTGTTATCTGACTTCCAACAAAAACAAAATGTGCTGACAAGAGATGTGGACCCTTTTTATGCAAGAATTCAACGTGAAAATAAAACCAATTAAAGAAAATATATCAAGACATGGCCACAGAGCGACATGACAAAATACCGATCTATATATAAAAGATGAATATAGTTTGATGGCCATCTGATATAAGCTGGCTTGTATTAAAGATTCCTCGAATAATAGTATTAAAATAGTCAGATTGATAGGTAGATCAAAAGCTAAAATATCTAATATTGCGGAAGAGTTAAAGCATATTAAGAATTTGATTACAAATATTACAGTTACACAGTTACAAGAATTTCAGAATCTTTAGATTTTGGGTCGTAAAAAGGCATTGCCATCGAGTTAAAATCCGAAAGCTATTCCAAAGAATCCTTTTCACAAAATAAAATATTATCGAGTTAAGGTATTACATAAATTCATCTCTGAATAAAAACGTGTGTAATAATTATGTACGCTTATAATGGTGCGGGAGTGAACACAATTTTATTGCACTACTGAGCATATAAATATAATATATTATAAATAATTATCTAATTAACTAATATAAATAATTATATTTATAACGCCATTCTGAATGTATTGATTATCACATACACGAAAACATCCACGCACTACTTTTCTTTTCATCTTATATGCAGGTAATTAAATATATATTTGCACGGTTATATCTTACTACTGTATTGATTTACCGAAGAAACTGCCAATTTCTCAACGTCTCCATATGCCCCTAACAATTATGCATTACGCCGAATGTCAAACGTGGTTTTCGAATAGTCATTGTCTATCCGATATACTCAATACGGTGAAGCCTTCTTATGGTACATTTATATTATGTGACATTTCTAAGGGAGATAACGACGTGTCATACACATGTAGCTTGTACATTCACATTGTCCGATAGACCTACGACATAAAAAGTGATGACTTTGAGTCGCGTGACGAATACGACGAAAGAAATATTAAATTTTTTCCATGAATATCGCGATAATTATACACGAGCATTTTTATTGGCTTAAGTTCTGATAGGTGTACCACTGTATCAGTGGTCTTACTGCTGCGACGATTATGGGTGGAATAGAACACGCTGGATCCCTCGGATTTGACCTACGTAGAGGATGTTACGGTCGTAAAAACTCGTGTCGTTTCGTCGATGGTGGGGTTGAAGCGATATCGCATAATGTAAACGGGCTACTTATGTAACGTGTGTGTATGTATGTGGGAATGTAGGTATGTGTAAATTTTAAGGCTGTGATCAACCCATTGTTGGGCCCATCACTAGAAGCCCCTTTAAGCCGATCTTTGATTACGTTGTAATTTGCATTACCTCAACAAAGGACAAAACCTGAAAGATTCATGCATGCGAACACACAACAGTAAAGTCAATACAGATTGCAGACGAATGAAGATGAAGAAAGGTGGGGGTGTGAATGTGGCGTGCGCGGTGGATTAGGAATTAGTAATTACGGGGTGATATAATGAAACGATGTTTCAGTTAGTCAACAAAGATGTCCGATGCCAGAGAAAATGATGGAGCTACGTTAAAATGGGAAGGTTGAGAAATAACTACGTTCTTTTGGATTTTGTTCGAGAAAGGGTATGTAAGTTTAAACAATAGGGTCATTTGTCAGTTCAATGTTAATGTATTAATATAACTGGCAGTGTTAAGTGTGGTGCGTTGATCTTATGTAATGGATGCAGGGAGCCTCTAAGGGATTTCAATGTTTTTTGCCCCTCATGCCAAATTCTTGGGTTCCAAATTCAAGCCAGACGATTTGAATCTATAGTTTTCTATAATACAGTGTAGTTCATAAGTAGACTCTTTTCTAAACTTCAATAACTTTTCCTAGTATTTTTACATAAATTTTAATTGACTTTCAAAGTCATTAAAAAAAATCAACCCAATTTATAATGTTGTGGAATAAATTCATAGCATTGAAAACCACATTAATACTCTTCAAGAATATATAATTATAACATATTATAGTAAATATAGTAAGAATTATTAAGGCTTTGGAAAGTTAGACTACTTATGAACCACCCTGTAGCTAGGCTGTGGTTTTTTTTGCACCATCCCATATTCCGTAGTAAATTTGTTCAAAATATAGTAGTATGTTATATAGTATATAGTCTGATATATCGCTAAATTTAATATTTCTGTTGGTAAAATATGGAGATTTATATAAGAAGGTTTCACTGTATACTGTTGACAGAATGGCTAGCTTGGATGAATCGGCCTCATTAAAATCTGATAGAACTCTTGACATAAAGAGGGAGATTCTGAGACAAAAAAATTTTTTGTATATACATGGTGATACACAATATACATGTTTTTTCCATGTACAATAATATGCACAATTAAATATATATTTACGAGACAGAAATTGTTTGGAAACAAGAACATCTGTTTTTTTTCGACAGAAATCAGTTAAAAAATCAGTGATTTACTGTTGGGGAAATTAACAAAAAACGCTAATGACTCACTGATTTCTTGCTAATAGTGGATTTGCAAATGGGCTTACTTAAATTTACATCAGCTTGGCTAAATCAGTTATGTATAGCAGTTCACCAGGATGCACCAATCAAATGGCTGAAACACACGGCGGAGTTAAAATCACTAATATCCGTTATACATGAACATATATGATTCTAACCTTTTAAATGTTGTTTGTGAATCATTGAAATTACGAAAGAATCAAGGCGAAATATTTTTTTAATATAATCCATGTTTAATGTCATGGTCACATTAAAGAACTTCATTTTATTTAATAAAATTCATCGCACATTAACAACTCCATATAAAAACTCTGTTGAAGGAATTGATATTGACGTGCGGTACACTACATTTCTTATTAAAGTGATTGTCATTGATTCAAAATGGCCGAAGATTAATTGATGGATTATGTGCATCAATGCGCAAATGAAGCTTTTAATTAAAGCCAAAAATTTTACAACGTAAATAACAGTATATCGAATATTTTGCAATTATAAAAATAAAGCATATATATTCATATAAATATCGCAATTAATACATAAACACAGTTACAATTTACAACAGGCAGTGTTCCTCAGTCATGGTCGTATGGTCATATTTCATAAAGCGTACATAAAGCCAGGCAAAAAGTATATCAAATAACAATTAAATATTATAGTCAAAAAGCATAATAACGATGTAAAAAAGACGATTCAAATATGTCGTAGATACGACTCAAGTATTACGCCCTTACCCTTGTTCTACAAAGGTCATGGGCAAAGATCATGAGAATGTTGTGAACTTGTGATTCATTTGGTGAACTTTCAAAAAAACGCGCATACATGTAGAGATTCACTTAGATACAGATGCGAATAACAGAAAGCAAATAAAATTCTTTCTAAAATCATAAAACAATTTTGACCTTAAAATTGGCGACGTTTCTTGCACTCTAATTGCATACAGAACGAAACTTACGAGATTTTGAAAGTTTAATTCTTAAATCTTTACAACAAGCATGATTGCGCAATATTGCTCGATTGGATGATGCAGGTGAGTAAGATCGCCTGTCACCGACATCCCTAATTTGTAAATGGCACAAATGACAGAGCACTAAATATTGAGCACGAGCAAAGAGAACAGATTTTTGCGGTAATAGTACAATCTATCCTACATTCGTAAAAAAAATGGTCATGATCAATTTGAACTTTGGTCATCTTTACTTTATATTAAATGAAAAGATGAAAGGTCGTCGGCTCAAAATGCTAGCAGACGACATTGTAGCAAACTAGTTAATATCTCCTGTGTGACTCTGTTCGCTACACTCGAAATCATCCTAGAAATATGGGGTAAGTGATTATGGATTTAAGAAAGCCTATATCACACTATAAATTAATTTCTGAAAACATTTGCTAAGTTGAATATTACATCTGATTTTACTAAAAGTAAATTTAAGAAGTAAAAATTAAACTAAAATGAATAAAATTCAATGCAATGTTAATACGAAAATAGGACCCCACAGTTACATTTACAGCCACTGGATGATATCAATGTCCAAATCTTAATTCGCCTTTACCATTTTCTTGTGAAAATCACTTATAAATGTTGGGATCGTGGACCGGAACAACAAGTTAAAGATTGAAATTCCACTGAATCTTAGATGTCGAGATTTGCAATATCACAGTGGCTTGAGACAGCGAGGAGAAATATTATATTTAGTGGGCTACACTATTAATAGGGTAAAGCTATTATATCATGTATTCACTTATATGGTCACGTATTCAAACACCGTTACAGCAGTATTTAGCCGTGTTAAAGGGGAGATAACGATTACATAAAAGATATAAATAGGCGTGATTCAAACATAATATAAATTGGGAGATTATCTAAACAAATTATAACGTTAAATGGGATCGATTTGTGACTTCTTTTTGGTGGATCAGTGCAAGAATATGAGGAATTTTGAGACTGTTTGTGGCGAGTAGGTCAGTAGGTGAAATGATTTATTTACAGACACTCTGGGGTGTCGATGGGTGTGAGTACAACAGATGGTTATGAATATAGGGAATGGGGTAAAATGGCAGGGAGAATGGAAAGTGAATTAATGTTAGAAGGTGAATTAGTGCACAAAAAAACTAGGTGAATATGGTGCACATTTTCAAAAGCTATTACACATTTGGTCAATGGTCAAGTTTCAACAGTCATTGCTTGAATGGGAAGTAAACAATTTCTTCGGTTCACTATGAATTAGACTTATTATCTTGATATGTTTATATACAAGATTTACGAAAAAATGTATCAGGTCTTTTTATGAATATCCAGATCAGAGACGGTGCGGGCTGACGTTAGCCCTCGGCAAAGCATAAATCTAGCCCGTTATGTGGTTGACGTGATGATACTGAATACGGTTAGCCTCGTTTAATACAACCAGTGAACCATCGTAGCGTAAACCACCAAGTCGGGACTACCACCAAGAGTGGACTGTTGTGGTCTGTCCAGCTTCCAACACTCAGAGACAACCGACAGGTGTTGCACACTTCGTAAAATTGATGATAGGGATGATTATATCAAGTGAGATGTGATGCCGAAGAGGTCAGAGCCATGAGGGACATTGCAATCAGTATAATAACGAACGCGACTGCAAGGGCTACCGAGACTCTAAGGGGCAGACTAGGTTGAACAGACTGCATCTGAAAAACGCCACGTGTTGTATATGAGACTCGTGACTTAAAGCAGGTCTTTGGGATTTCATGTCCGACAGTCTCGCTACCAAGCATCTGACCTATCTTGGGTATCGCAAGCCTGGCGTAAATTTATCAATTACAAAATCTAAATTATGACATGAAGCAAGCGCATTTACATTGCACAAAATTCTGCTGCTTACCCAAGCCAAATTTCTTCGGTTGTGAATGGTCAGTTTGCGTTAGAACCATCAGCGCAGTGTCTTAAAGCCTGGGTGATATCTGTGACAAGGATCAGATGTCTGTCAGAGATATCCATGATCTGCACCTTCTGGTGTGGCATACATAATAAACGTATTTACTATTTACCCAGGGTATACACATTGCTGTGTGACACATTTCAGACATGTCTCTATTTCGGGACGTGCGCCTTGCGGTTGGGCACGGATCAGAGATGTCTTACCCAAAATGCGATTCTCACAGTGTGCTCCAGATCAGAGAAGATAGTTCTTGTAGCCACGCAGGTGTTTGAGCTGTTTCTTGAGTTCATGGATGAGTTCAGATGGCTGAACCATCAATGTGATGTCTTTACCCACGGCATTTAAGACATGGTCGATCTACAAACCAAGGACCCAGTGTGTAGACTTAAGACAACATCGTACTATGAAAACCATTTTGATATATCTTACTACTAAATACTAATGAATTAATAAATTTTTACCATCTCTGAATTGTATTGTAATCAGAGAAAGGTAACCACGTGCTCTAAAAAGGTAAGGTTAAGATTTTAGCATGAATTTATTAATGGTGATAAATGTCAGTCGCATTAACAGTTATATATCGCACCATTATAAAATCTTACAATGACCCAATTCAATATGAATACTCGATAATAAAGCACGAAAATTCTGCTGGGATTAGTAGTAAATCCTTCAGCCACAATGCACCAGATAATTATGATACTAAAGTGAGATAGAAAAAAGCCGAGACTTTTAATGTATCGTCAATGACATTGTGGCAAGCGATAAGGCTAAGATACATCGTACAGTATATCAAAAATGAAAATCGATCTAGACTCCACACAGAAGCAATTTAAATAGTTGATAGTTGGGTAATTAATTCACGATGATATGGAATTGTCAAAATCAAAAGCTCAACTGGCTAACTGTCAAAAACTAACTTAAATCAGCACAAGGAAGAAACGTAAAATATCCATACAGAAACAAATGATTATGTGATCCAGAGGATCAGAACCATTAAGCTAATATGGCCACCACGATGATGACTTCGTTTATTGGGTTGATGTTCACTATCCAGTAATATCTCGGACAGACAATCTGTCTAAAGGCTGCACAAAAAACAATAATTTTCAATCTGCGCGACCTTTCACTGACCTCGAGAGCTTTGAATGAAAGACTGAGCGAACGATTGTTGACTTCGGTGAGGGCCCAGTTACAGGATTTATTGGGATCACTGACGCACGACGCTTTGGATGTGAGACCGAATTGGGCCGAGAGTCCATTGGGGTCCACGTACGCAATCTGTCAATGATCACAGCTACTAGGTAAAGACTTTACGATTAGATAAAATAGTAAGAGCTGTGAGTGACTGGCAAGGTTAGAGCGAAAGTTTGCATCTGAGAGTAAATAGGCCTGCGCAAATTTTGTTATTTTCACAAAGGTAATTTACCAACCATGATAAACGAGGCTAACCATATTCAGTGTCTTTAATAACCACCATAAAGAGGCTATCGCAGTACGTGCCTAATGACAGTCCAGATAAGTTAATCGCAGACTATTCATGAATAATTTACCAACCATGATAAACGAGGCTAACCATATTTAGTGTCTTTAATAACCACCATAAAGAGGCTATCGCAGTACGTGCCTAATCACAGTCCAGATAAGTTAATCGCAGACTATTCCTGAATAATTTACCAACCATGATAAATGAGGCCAACCATATTCAGTGTCTGCAATTCTGCAATTACCACAATAGAAAATACAGGCTATCTTGGTATGTGCCTACTGACCGCCCAGATAAGTTAATTGCAGTCAATCCTGAATAGGAAAATCATAAATGGCTTAAATTTAGCACCTCTTGAGGGCTGTATGTATATGTAGATATAAAAAATTCATTCATTCACAGGCAGCACTTTCCAGCAAAACCAGTCCTATTTCTTGAATGGGTGAGAGAATACTCATGCTGTATAAAACATTTTCATGATTTCTGGCGTCAATGAAAGTGTGTGTGTAGGGGGGGGGGGGGGGGCGTACCTCGGCTGTACCCCCAACTCGTTGAATGCCGAGATTCTGTCCCTCTCGCGCGCGGTGTATCAAGATGAGTTTGGCATGGGGCGTCCGGCGCACCATAAACACCACGGCGTCATGCTCGCTCTGCTTGATGGCTTTCTGCGCCTCATTCGCGTTGTTGATGATGACGGCGTTGACAGACACTAACTGGTCGCCGATGTGAAATGCGTCGTGAAGTCGCGGTTTGTTTTTCTTGTTCCATCCCGCAACCCTGTGATATTCGCGCATCGGTCGATAAACTCCCCCCACTGTACTACTGGCAAAATAGTCAACTAATATACCCATACTACGATGAATTGTAACTTAACAAAACATCTAAAAACTACCATAGCAACTCAAAAATTAAGGGAAAAATATTGCGCATTGAAAGAAATTCCGTGTGCAAAATCCTTCCCAGGCCACAAATCATCCATCAAGTGATGCTAAGCTGTTTCTGCAGCCCTCACCCACATACTGCGGGACCGCCGCCGATAAAGCACAAGTGCATTGTGAGGTGTATCTGTTTATTCCCCCTCCACCTATTGTTGTTTCTGTTCTGTCCTATCAGAGGTAGTTTATTCTGCGCATTTCTCTCCGGCTATTCAAAGAACCACATTGGCTACCCCGTTAACATTGTGTGTCTACCCTGGTAGGGATGACAGTTGATTTGACCTCGTGGCAGTGGCTAGTGGTCAATGAATGCTCATCCATACAATTCATAGCCATGCTCGTCATTTAACTTCACTAACAAATAACTATGTCGTCACAGTAACTACACCGAGACAGGACATTATGGACTCTGCTACGAGACCAAACTTAAGTTCGACATCTATTATGGCTTATGGAGATTTCTCGATATGTAGATATTCCATTATTCCTCTAAATTGTTACATCACACGAAAATAAAACAATAAAAACACACTGGACACAGCTACCCATGTCAACATTAAATGTCATATACTACAGGTCCATAATGGACCGATATAACATGTTTTCTGTTCCCTATGTTACCATTAGCATAATAAAATACCTTCAAGTACATAAAACTGAAGTTACAACCCAATGGAATTCGTGTGGCTAGGGTGGTGCCTCAGTAATCATACCCATACTTGAAGTGTGATGACTATATCAATAAAATTTCATGATTTCATCACGCCACTTCCGGAACATGGCAGTTTCATTATGGAACTATATATAAAAAAAGGATTTGAAACACGAGAGATTCATGAACATTTTTGAGAATAAAGCATTGATACTAAGGGGAATAGGGGGCAACTGTGTTGTGGTTAGAGCGTTTGGTCCCTGGTTCAAATCCGACTCTAACCAGTATACTAACTGTGGTGTTTTTCGGGGTGATAGTGCCTTAAACCCCATTGCCCATGGGGGTCTGGGTAGCCCTTGCAGTGTGGTTCTGTTAGGGCTTTTTCCCTCTGA
>WURV02193381.1:0-12217 GCA_011762755.2 Epimenia babai | reverse complement strand
GACTCCGCGACTGGGAGTCATTACCTGAAAAGAGAATGCAACCGTCTTACAGGCGAGTACATACGGTATATTATCTAAAGAATCACTGATTTCTTAAATCAGTTTAGATGTCCATAATCGAATACTGCCGAAATCGATACTATGTGTAAATCGATACTCCATGTGAGTCAATATCGTGTATAAGTCGATATCATGCATAAGTTAATATTGTGTTTAAGGTCGAAATAGTCTATACGTTTTGTTTATGAAATACATTTATATAATGCAAGTAGTCGAATCGATATTCTGTATAGGACGATATGGATTTTTGGTTTTTATATAATATATAAGTCGACATAGTTTATATGAGTAAATATTCGGTATACAATTAATCTACACTGTATAAGTAGTCAAGCCAATATTGTGTATAGGTCGATATCCTATATACGTCGACACAGGTATAAGTCGATATGATTTGAAAACAATATTATGTATAACTTCGATATATACTATATATACATATTAAATAGTCAAATCGATATTGTGTACAGGTCGATATGGTGTATGCGTCAATATGGTATATAACTCGATTTTTTTAATCTTGTAGGTGTTTGGGTATAACTTTCTTCATCTTTATATCCTATATTCAGAGTATATATCAAATACGTCATGGGGGATGTCAGTGCGGTTCGGTTCGTGCGTTGTTGACGGACAAAAGATTTTCGCGGCGTAATAGTAACTCGAGAGGCCATCGCTCCCAACGCGACGGGCGATATAATGATTACAGGAAATGAAATCGGCTTCAATTAGTCGAACGGGAAATAATTTTACATATCAATAGCGATATGTAAGTCTACATAACATGCGCAGAAGAGTAGAGATAGAAAGACAATTATTTTTAGAGCCGATGTTTCATCAGCGGTGCGGTACTTTCCTTATGCAGATTATTTCAGTCTAATTTCCGGTTTTGCCATCATGATCAGCGATGTCGGGAGCGACACGTAATCCCGAACTAATCTTTGGATTCTACGTCATCGTTTTACGCCGCGACGGGCGGGGCACTATGTTAACATTCGATTGTCGTTCTGAAACGCGCTCCTCGACTAATTGTTGGCATACGTGATGAAGGTCAGCAGCGGCTATTGACCTATAGTACGACTAAATTCGTTACGATTAACACATTTTGGAACCGTGTTGATCATGGGGCGTCTCTAGCTCATGCATAAAACGGCAAGTTTAGATGTCTTATTCAGCACAAACTAAACAATGCTGTTTCCGTTCGACTGTATGCTCTGACGTCATCCCTATTTTTACCAGTCGCCAACCATATTTGAGACTTTCGCGACTACCTAAAGTGACAGTTGCGTGTTTCACGATCTATAAGTCGGGGCGATTTCCTTAGTTAAAATATCCGATGGAAACATATATCTCCAGGATGTCTATTACGTAAATGGGTGTATCGAAAATCGACATCGAAAATTGGAAAATAATACTGGCTTTATGAAATACGGTAGCATAATTTTCAATTACTTTTCCGGTTGCTGTGTGCTGATGTCTGGACGATTTTAGAGTTATACATAATTAATATATTACTTCCTACAGGATTCAGTTTGTGTGTATACATACTAAGTACAGCTTATGCTAGATATCGCAGACTACTTTATAACATGAACAGGCCGACTACGGCAGGCGGATTGATGAGATGACTATGTAAAGTAGGGCCCTCGAGACCACCGTCGGTACTGCATGACCGTAAAACCAGTTGATACATAAGTCTAAGCAATGTTTTGCGTTTGAAAATCATTACATTGTTTATGTCTAGCAAAAATAAATGCGCTTAGTTCTCTAACAAACTGATCATATAGAAATAGCTCGTGGCTAATACCTGTTCCTACGAATGACGTTATCCTTCTAGAAAGTTCGCGAAATTTCCACTGCCGCTGTATTTCTCTATAATATAAAGCGACGGGGAATCACCGATGTTGTTCTGTTACAGCGATCGTTGTTTTGTAACTGCGTAAAACGATTTAGTAACTAGTACTAAAGTTTAGGACTATAGTGAACCCGTAACGTATGACGCTTAATCTATAATGTTAAGATGTTACAAGTAATAATATGCCAAAGTGTTATGTCTTACACAATCTTTGAACGTAGAAGTTTTTACACCGACTTATGTAAAAAGAGAGAAGGCGTGGTTATAGCACTAGTTCATGCAAGGTCGTGAATAGACGTCTCATAATATTGCTTCAATATAGCTTTATAATGATAGCATCTGTGCACTTTCTGTATATAAAAATAAAATTATATAGATATATATATATGTGTGTGTGTGTATTTGATTGGCCTTTAAACTACTAATGAACCCCATAGGAACGTAACCATCTATAGCCGAAAACTGTTACTTTGATAAATTAATAAATCACAAAATCGTGTGTATTAACAAGTTCCATCGGTACATGATTTTTTTATTAAACAGAAGATCAGAGTCCGTGATACTAGACACTGGGTTTTCCTACATTTACCAATACCATTGACAGAACTGAAATATTCCTTGTGTAATAGTAATAGTAAGAGTAAAGATTTTATAATGCGCATTTTTGGTGAATACCGTCAGATGACGCAATGGACAAAAATCACTCAACATTGGACACACTACAAACATGATTCGCATATCAAATGCTGGAATATTCAGTCGCAAGCAATTACGTCTATGACATTTTATAAACAGAGCCAGAGTGGAATCGGCATAGAATTTAATTTAATGCTGTGTAACATATCCATAACTGACAAAAATATCCAGGACAATCTATAAATATTCGGCGACCAGCAGCACACGCGTTCAATAACATAATATTTATTATCATTAGCTAAATAAAGCTCATTATGCAGATGGTGACCCTAACAGTAAGATCCCTTCTCTCTTTCATGTCATTCTACGTGGGTTATTCCAGTACACTGATACGGAATGTTCTGAATCATTTAGATATGTCACGGACACAATGCTACTCGTGATATCGATAATAATTATGAAAAATCTCCTTTAACACAAAGACAAAAACGATCGATCGAATATAAAGCTTGAAACACGAAGTGATTATCGGTTCTACTGGATTCATCAAAACTAAATCAGAATCTGAATTATTTAATATTATAAGACTATATATGTTACATTTTATTCCGACATAAATGAACTTCCCCCTCCCGCAATAAATATTGTGCAGTAATTGGACGATTAGGGTTAGAATTAGTTAGTGATATGGTAGGTTAAGTAAATCTCCCTTTCCTTTTATGTCGAGATAGAAAATATCATTTTAATGCTCTTTGTGATAAAAATCCACATAATATAATGAAGACTTATATCAAAGTCATGAGTTATCCGTAAAAGAAAACAAAGTTTATCAATAGAAATACATGAACCCCGTTCTCAGCATATTTGCGTCGTGTTATGATTTGCAATATTGAAGGGAGATTGATGTAATAATTTGATAGTGTACCGGTCTTTAACCCAAAGCAATGCAAATAAATCTCAAATAAACTATTAATACCGGAATAAAATTGGAATGCTTGCCATCTTATTCTTTGCTAGATGGAAGGAAGTGTTCCACTTGACGCGTGCTGTAGTGCCACAGTCTGTTGGCAAGATTTCGATCGCGTGCTTTGGGAAACAACGATACCGGTTTGCATTTGACGAAATAGCTGCCACTCAAATGTTCGATGTCCGGAGCGATTGCGCAGAACAACGTCGTCTGACAACCTTCGGCAGGCGTCTTGGCTACCAGCACTAAACGAACCATGTACTGAAAAAATACGTTTATTGCGCTATTGTGCATGTCTTTCCCTATTTGCGTTTTCGTTGCTCCGGGCATTAAAGAAAATACAGCGATGCCTTTTGGTTTGACTCGGCGGCTGAGCTCTTGAACGAAGAGACAGTTCATGAGTTTCGTATTACCGTATTGTTTGATGGCTATTTTGCTGTGTTTTATTTCGCCGTCCGCATCGAACTCCAGCTGTCCCCATTTGTATGCATCAGACGAAACGACCACAATTCGCTTCATTTCGCTTTTCTCTACCAAATCCAACAGCAGACGAGTGAGTAAGAAATGTCCGAGGTAGTTAGAAGCAAATGTCATCTCAAATCCATCTTCTGTGTAAGGTATTGCAGGACCAACAATGCCAGCATTGTTTATAAGCATATCGACGGACGTGACAGTCGATCTGATGTCATCGGCAAATTCAGAGACCGACTTCAACGATGACAGATCAATACGTTTAACGATGACATCAGCTCCATCAACCGACGCCCGAATGTCGTCTGCGGCGGCCGCCCCTTTGATCATGTTGCGGCAAGCGAGAATCACTCGGACTCCTCGTCTTGCCAACTCGCGCGCCGTCTCTTTACCGATACCGGCGTTAGCTCCAGTCACTATAGCAACCCGCCCCCTGAGGTCCGGGTTATGATGGCAATATACTGTTCCTACGTTTTTCAGCATAAACCGAACGATCACCGCGACAAACAAAAAAGTCACAGTTGCAAAAATAGTCGCTATTAACTGGAACATCGTGCATATACTATTTTACGAACCTATCAAACGAAACAGACAATAGTTGTACGTGAATACTTAAACTGATATAAAAAACTAGATGGTAGCGATACACACTGATAAGATTGTCACATTCTGCATCATTTATCAACTGCTGATGTTGCATGAAAATTTGTTGAGTCACTGTAACATGAAAACGGTTCGAATGCATTTGAACTATCTAATTAGATTAGATGTTGCGATAACAGTCACGTGTGAATTAATTATTCAATTACCTTACACTGTCTACAATACTGTAAGTATATAAGCGATTTCATGTATAGGTTGTTCAGAGTCATTACTCATATAAAGTGTGTCGGAGGGGCGGGGGCAGCTGGCGTAGTGGTTAGAGCGTTTGACTTTGAATCCCTAGTTCAATCCTCGCTCTAACCAGTATACTAACTGTGGCGTTTTTCTGGCTGAAAGCACCTTAAACCCTATTCCCTAAGTGGGTCTAGGGAGCCTTTGCAATGTGGTTCTGTTAGGGCTTTTCCTTCTGACATCTGCTGTGCTTCAGAAGCTCTATATGTGTTCCCTATGTCGTCTGCCTCCCCGCTATGTCGTCATCTCATTTTACATAACCATTGACCTTCCATAGACTTAGCGGAGTGTGCGACATATGTAGCTCGTATGTAGACATCTGGAACCGGCGGCGTGGATAGGAAACAGTCAATTGTCTGCCCAGACTCGGTGGGTTTTTCACATTAGGTGTTTTCCCCCACCCTTTATATAAGTGAGGCTAATCAAATTATTGTGTTGACCACATAGGCTAGCCTTGTGAAGGGTCATGAATAAAATTGGCCTACACAACGATTACTTCGGCAGTCAGCCTATAAATAAATAAATAAATAAAAATAAAGTGTTTTCGGCATTTAAGCTAATAGATAACTTTATATATTTACATATCAAATGTATTTCATTTTAATATTCATGCACGCACCGAAATCTTGTTCATTTTCCGTAGTTAAACCAGGGTTAATGGGGATCTCTATCGTGGTGGTATAAATAGCAAAAAATATGCACTTAAAAATCCGTGCCTTTGGCGGGACTTGAACCTATGACCTCAAGATAACCAAGATAACCAGTCTAATGCTCCAACGGCTATTATGTCGGAAAAATAGTTTAAAACTTCCGCTTTTTTCAGTGCATTTCGGTTGGTAGAGAACCAGACCAGTTATCTCGAGGTCACGGAATTTAGTCACACAAGAGACAATGGTTTTCTCTGTCTTTCTTTTTGGTGTCAAAAGTAAGATACTTGAACTACTGGACCAGTCGTGCCGACAACTACGCGTAGCCCGCGATTTTAGGTTGCTTTTACAAATGTGTTTTTTTTTGGTTTAAAATTTGCGTCCAAAAATCGTATAATTCTGTCGTCGTACGGTCTTCTACAACTTGAATGCGGTATTTACGGCATGACTCACGGATGTACGCCATATTTACCTGTTCGATCAGTGACTTTTCGGGATGTTGCGATCGATCGCTCCCCGTGCGAATTGACGAGAAGTCATTAACAACGTGCATGGCATGCGTTTTATGTTTGTTAAACTTAAAAAAGTTCGATGTTTATGGAGCAGAAATTGACGCTTATGCTGACGGCGAGGAATGATTTTTGAGGAACTTTTCCGGACCTGGAGCAAGCGGTTGGAGAAGAGATACAGAAGGGTTGTCTTGGGTTGCATCCGAATCCTCCGACCTCGTGTTCAACCATACAAAATAAAAAAGGGATTTCCCCTATATAATGAAAAGTGTTAAAAAGAATATGTATTTCGTGATAACATGTACGTTCAATCCGAGAATTCCGACCATGTAAGATAAGAATTCACACGAGATATCGTAGACAAGGATATTTTATCAGGTACGACACCCGATAAAGTATACATGTATACGAAAGTTTGTGCGAAATCTTTTTTACAATAAGGTGTTCGTTATATATCATTATCGCTAAAACGGCATTCCACATATCTATGCGACATTTAGCGATTTTGAAATTTTATTCGTGTTTTCTTATTCAGTATTAGTTGCTATATTTTACTGTCGTCGGATTAATGGTTCCTATTGTACCTTACTCATTGTCCGAATTCATCCAGGAGCTTATGAAGGATATTACGTATATGCGAACGCTCGATTATAAATGAATTTACAAGAAGTATATAGAAGATTTTTAGTCTATATTTCAAAGCAGTTGTTGACGAACTTCTTTTGCGACGCCAGATTGATGTAATTCCTCGACCGGAGCGCACCCATCGATCTTTGGATTTTTATCGCCTTCGCGTAAAATAGTGCTTCTGCTTAAAATATACACAGAACCGGTCGTTGGGTAGTTTTACAGTCATTTACTGGCTTGACGTGCAATTCGATCGTTTCTTGTCATTATCTTCAAGAACCTGCTTGGGGATTTTAAAATAATAACACGCAGAGATTGCATTTGTTCAGAGAATCGTATTTTCGTTTATTGGCAGGAAAATAATTCAATAAATTTGATCGATGGTATGTATTGCTGTTAATGACACCACATACGGCTCAGAAGTGAAATGAAAAGAATGCGCAGTGATATGCTGCCAAACATTTTCCCTCCGAAAATATACGAAAAAGTATACCGCATGGCGTTATACAAAATGGCGACTGATACACCACACCGACTCATGCGCGATACTGAGTTATATAATGCACGTCGTACCAACTTGTACTCTTCAAAAAAGATACGCAACATTAAAAATTTTATGTACATATTTCAGTAAATACTACATAATGAACATAATTTCATTTCTTGAATGCATTATAATGCAGATTAATTTTCGTCTGGAACTACTCAAATTCGTGCAGTCAGCCCAACTGTCAAATCACGTGACTTTTCTCGACCCACTATTACATATATGATACTGACTTCTAATAACTATATAGACTTATGTATAAATATGTATAATGTCGACTAATACATCACACCGACTTAAACACATCATCGACTTTTTACAATACAGGATTATACACAATACCGAATCATGCACAACATTAGCTTATATACCACACCGACTTATACACAGAGCTGACTTATTGATTTCTTCACTATACCGACTAATACACCAAACCCACTTATACACCATACCGACTTATACATAATATTGATTTATAGATTTACATCATACTGATTCATACACGATCCCGACTGCTACACCATACCGGATTATACACGGTATTGACTTGTAGATTTCTACACCGACTAATGCACAATGCCGACTTATGCACCATGCCGTCTAACGAACGATACCGATATGTTCACAATTCATCTCTTTACACCTCGACATTACACCATAACGACCTGTGTATATGGAATGTCTATATTCAATAATTCTAATATTCTCTTTATTCCGTGTATGAAGAATACTTTTTATATACTTTTTTCTTCCATAATACAATCTGAAATGAGCTCACTATACAACTCGCGAGGCGTGTCAATTTCAGTCGATCGGTTTCCGGAATGACAAAGAGATATTTAACGATGTTCTCCCGTGTGCGCTGCTATACAGTATTATGTATCTCTAAATAGTTTAACGATAGGTTTATTAAAACTAGTCGTTATTAACGGCCGGTGAGTAACGCCGGTATTACTATCATTATGGTGAGCCGCGACATTCTACGACTCAATAACATCGATTGTATGGTTAAATGAGATGGTTACTGTTATATCAGGAGACGCCGAAATCGGTATACCTTTACATCCTGTTCCGCGTGCTATCAGCAAACGAGGCGACACGCGGCCGGCTATAACGTTGTTCTATATAAATCAATCGAAAGAGAGTATTAATAGCATTCATTCATTTTAATTGCGCGGCGGAAGGATCAGAAAGATCTTAGCGATATATTAATTTTGCTAGCCATTAGCGGAATGGGTGTGTATTAATAAACTTGTAGAATCTCATCAGGATCTATTAAATGGTAGAATATTCATCAGATGAAACATTTGAATGTGTACGAGATATTTTAGCGAATTTTAGTAGACACGAGTTTATGAAACTAGGTAGGCGCTATTAGGTTTAGTATAAGGGGCGGAGAGGCATTTAGGATCAATCAAAAAAAACAAGTGGAATAAAATCATATCAAATTCTTCGATGCTTAGACTTGCTAGATATAAATTTGTTGTAAAATAATATGAAATATAATTATTTGGTGACACTTATTAGCTTATCTGTAAAACATACTTTACGTGAGTGACACGCTGAATAAGCGATCATAATCACAGCGGAAGAACAGCAAAGTGTATATGTACTCACACCTAGAACAAATCAGATACACTCTACTGCTCTCCTGTCCTACACTCTAGAACAATTGTCCAATAACAGATGTCGTTAGAAGCAGTGGCGGGCGCAGTTGCTGTCAGTTGAGCAAGTTTGAGTCACGTGGTAGGGAGAGATATCAAATTATATCGCTACAGGAGTGGGAGGCGGATGATATAAGTGTAATGCACACATTATATATATATATATATACGTATATATATACACATAACACATATATATATGTGTGTGCGCGCCTGTGTGCGTGTGCGCGTGTGCGTGTGTGTGCGCGCGCAGGGTGTGCATGTGTGGGTGCGCGTGTGCGCGTGTGTGCGTGCGTGTGTGCGTGTGTTCCTGACATTAAAAAACATTAATAAAGTAGCACAAAAAAATCGCCTTCTCAATTTTCTTGTAATTTGTGCGTGATATTCAATACACACCGATGTTGAAAACACGATATGAAACAATCTAAATGCAGTCCGTCGACCTCGAGTTCCGCATGCATTCAAAATATGTGATTGGGGTGCGGGCCGCACTGAAAAAACGGACCCTATTTCGATAGAAGTAATTCTGAATATTTTTTGAGAAAAATATTCTCATTGCATCGCCGAAATGTTTCCGCGCCAGTTAAGTTTGTCGTGCAACAGGCAACACGTAGCCCGCAGACATCTAAATTCATAAGAAGCTGTGTGAATTAATTGAAGCCATCTTTTCCGGAGACACGAATTAGCGAACGTTTCCGTTTATACGGCCCCCTTGTGCTGCGTCGTTAACCGATATGTCTAGCGGTTTGAACTTTGGTAGCCTCATCGTCCTTCGTCTTGTCTGCAGATAGAGTCTGACACTGATGCCGCGGACGTAAACCAGATGAATACAAAGTGACTTTTAATCCACTTATAACGTCTATCTTATCTGACGTCTCGAATTTATTGCGCCGTCTGAGTATTACTCCCCCAATTGTTATTACGACAGAGACAGGACGCGACAGTAAATATTGTTGGTGGAATTTACAGCGTCACCACCGTCTAGACATTTCTCTAATATTGGATGGATGGATAGATAAATAATTCTTTATTTGTCGGAAAACCCATATACACCCATCAATTACGAAAGCTATAGTGACATGCAAAGTACAACGCAGATCTGGGATATAGTGACCCGTGTTTGTTTTCTCTGCTTCTGTCAAGTGCACTAGAATCGAATAAGAAATCGGCCGTAACCAATTTGTCAGGAAACGTATGGTTCATGCGAGATTGTGGAAAATTAATCATTATTCAATGCGACGACTATTGCTTATTACCTCCGTGCGAAATATGTTAGAGCGCCGTCTGTCTTACCCCGTTCACACATCTGTCTGTCAGTGATCAATTGAACCCAGAAAACTGACGTAAGAATCAACATGAAATGTAATTTTCAGAATTAATTTTATTGAACACCGGTCAGTCAACCAATCATCGCCGTTGCATCCATAAATAAACTCCATAAAAAGATCATACTTTATCCCCAAAAGGTTTGGAAAAAAACTGCGCAGGTTGCACAACGCGTAACATGAGGAATGACCAACCGTACACGTTTTTCGATTAGTTATTGTTGTTATTTATAGTAGTAGACAATTTTATGGTGTAGAGACGACCTGCCGGTGGTCTGTACTTTCCGATTTCTAGCAAGTGTAAATTTATATTTCATTTATATGGACTTTGCATTTGTTGCCGTATGTGGATGGTTTTGGGGGCCGTTTTTGTCCCATCTCAGACACGTTTATAACAAGGTAAAATACCTAAAATTCCAATTGTGTTTATGGTGTGTGTATCTAATGTGTACGACCACTTTTACGTATGTGTTCTAATGAAACTTATAGTGTGAAGGTTCACTGTATGCCTTTTAAATTGACATATCACATGACCACAAACTCCTGTAACGATATAAGTTATATTGTTGTTCCGTAAGTACCTATCTTCGACTGCCCTAAACTGGCAATAAACGTATTTTACAGCACTACAGTCGCTCGCGCGGGTAATCTAATGGGGTAATGGGGGTATAAGACAAAATTAATTATATAACAGTTACCGGTGTCAGCCAGCCTCACACATTGCTGACTCTTCAGTGCAAATTTAGTGGTGTTTCCACCGGTTGATCGCTGATATTGCTTATGGCTATGCCGACCGGATCAACTCTCATTAAGGATCTTGCTTGACCGTCCTCTATACAGCGTCGTCTGCTTCCGAACTTCGAACCCTTACTTGACGGTCCACGCTCTCCTGTTGTGTTATTTCGCATTTCGGCCTGTCTGGTTCGATATCTTCACTGTGTGTGACGCACCAATTATTATTTGCTTACATAGTATGTGACGCCTCAACGCGTTCATTGGTGCAGAGATTTTTTAAATGAACAAAATCATGAAAACTTTATGAACATCATTCACGATGTTTCTCATTCAGTCTGTTGGGAGGCATCTCTCGACCGTGTTTGCGACAAGTTAAGAGGTAAAAAATCTGCATTTCCCGCTCGAAAGAGTTGCATCCCGCGAGACCGAAACGCGTCTGTTAGCATACATGAATTAACAATGTTTTTTCGGCATTGGGACTCCGTGTTGTGAGTGAAGACGGCATTAGCTTTTACGTAAAAAATCGTTCTTGCTCTTTCAAGACTTTCCTTATCTCCCTTTGTAATGCTAGAGAGGGTGTCGACATGGGGATGTACAAACCCATCTCTGCAAATTAGCCGGTGCCATTACTCGTTGTTTTTGTGTATCTTGATGCCTTCTGGGAGGAGCTCGGGGTAACGGGGAAATCATGCGCGGATTCGTGTGCACTCTAAAATCACTGATTTGTATCGCTATACGCCGTGTATCTATACCGCTGCATATAGGCATACATACGCGGATTCTCCACATATAACGACCGTATATCTACTGGTTGTTTAATATATATTTATATTTGCCTATTAACACCTTGTTGGATAACTAATCGAAGGATTAGTTAGTTAATCAATTAGTTAGTTAGTCACTTACCCAGCCAGCCAGAGAGTCAGTCCTTCAGCCAGCCAGAGAGTCAGTCCATCAGCCAACCAGCCAGCCAGAGAGTCAGTCCTTCAGCCAGCCAGCCAGCCAGAGAGTCAGTCCGTCAGCCAGCCAGAGAGTCAGTCAGTCAGCCAGCCAGAGAGTCAGTCCTTCAGCCAGCCAGCCAGCCAGCCAGCCAGAGAGTCAGTTATTGAGATAGTTAGTTCGTTAGGTAGTTAGGAATACACTGATAACACAGGTAGTTGTTGTGTAGGTGACCAGAAGTTTTGCAGCGGCTGCACCAAAACTCTCTAACTCACTCCCACCCACTCTTCGTCAGGCACCAACCCTTTCGTCTTTCAAAAGTGGTCTAAAAACTCATCTTTTTC